>OY294070.1:44291298-44550298 GCA_958510875.1 Endomychus coccineus
ATTGGGGTGATGTAAACAGATGAATTCACAATTTCCTCGCTCTAATTTTGGACATCTACCTTTCAAATTCACCACTTCTACTCGATCTAACCCCAATTCTTGGAACGCTCCCCGTAGAAACTTAGCTTTTATCTTCCCACATACATAAACAGTAGCATCCGGATCGATATTTTCCTTCAAAATTTCATACAATTCATCATAATCCTGATAGCCAGAGGTCCATGGAATCCCATGATATTTTTCACAATGAAATATTTTCTTCATTTGCCTCTCAGATAGTTGATCCATCGATTTTGGAGGTTTGAATAGAAAATATTTCTCCAACCTTTTATCACAGTCCAACAAAGAGAGTTCCTTGATTTTATATACGTTTGCAGAAATCGGGAAACTTTGAATATCAACCACTATAGACGACATTTCAAACTAGAATGATAAACTATCCAAATATCTAGTTGCACATGCGCAGATCATTAACATATTTCTTTGATGTTATCGAAATTTCGAAAGAGTACGTCGAAGCACAAAATTTGTAGTGATGATGTACTTATTCTATAGTCGACCTCCCCTCCTATCTCAGAAAACAGTTGAAACATCTTAAAGGTGTAAGAATTTGAAGTATCTCTTCGGATGCTGCGCATGTCCATTATCTCACATCGGTACGGTAGAAGTGCGATCCGATAAAAATCATCATCAATATCATGTAGCACTCTAAAACAATCAAGTATATACGATCCTGGTTTCGGAACGATACCCGAAATTTGATGCAATATGATTTTTCCCATTCTTCTATGTTTATATTTGAACTGACCTTCTATATTCATATCGAATATCTTCCAATCTTCTGGAGGTGGATCGAAATCTCCTCCGAAATAGAAAATATCAGCATACGCCCAATCGGTTGAGGCCCCCACCAGGAAAGTTATGAATTCTCCAGCGATTATCCAATTTTTGGATGGTAATTGTAATTCTTCGAGGATTTCCATCATATTCGGCGGACATGCGCTTATTACGAATTTCTTCGCATCGTACACGGTGGTAAGCACACTATGAATAAAACTGTTGTATAATCGAGGAGACATTATCACGAACTGAGTTCGATTTATTTGAAGCAGTCACACACACCCTCATACTCTGCGCTATTGACTTTTTCAACCTAAAATATACAATCAAAACTAAATGGTATTCTTGCGGGTGAGAGATAAGAGGTCGATCGAACTGGTAAGTATACATGTAAAACAATAAAATCATGAACATTTTCAGATAAAAATGACGTGGGTTCGGATCCCTTTCAATCTTTCTCACCAAAGAATACCATTTTTTTTCATTTGATGTACACGTCGTAGACGTTATGATCGATTCACAACCGCCATAATACCTCGTTGACCACCTCACGTGATAGCTGCCATGACACCACGTGTCTAGTACCTTTCTTACAAACAACCTGTATATACAACATAACATACTCTTTACAAACCCCCTGTATATACATTCAAACAATAATTACAAACACCGAATGCCAATCGTCAGCAGCCTACGTGACACATTCCCACGATAATTTGCTGAGTTATCAATATCAGCACAAGAAACAGTTTACGTTTTCATTTTGTTGTTGAAAAGATTAATATTTCAAACTAAGCATTTCTCGTAGATAAAATATCAACCAATCAGTTGGTTGCAAAACAAAGTGTTATCTGTTTCCGTTTAAAATTGAATACAATGGCTCTATTATCTACCACACACAAGTTACGACTTGTTGATGACCTCATTGATAAGATTAATATTTCAAACTAAGCATTTCTATTTATACGTAGACCAAACTCGCAATCACGCTATCTAGCCGATAACGTTATCTACCCGATAACACTAATTACACACATCGCCAGCATGGGTGACTCACAATCACTGATAACGCTATCTACCCGATAACGTTATCTACCCGATAACACTAATTACACACACTGGATGCCAGACCGAGTCACTGATAACGCTATCTAGCCGATAACGTTATCTACCCGATAACATACATCGCCAGCGCAGACCGGAAGTGGAGACCTGATAATCGGAGCACAGACCGGAAGTGACGTCACACTTCCTGGTCCAAAGGTAGTCAACTGTATCTACTAATGTTATCTCTTCAATTTTCGATTTATACCAGCAGCCGAAATTCGACGAGTCGATTCGGAAAGCCGAGTATAGATCGATCACACCGTTTGTTAAAGCCTTCAATAACAGCGACATCGTGGAATTTGGAATAAATCAAGTGGACGCGTTTTTTTCCATGAAGGATACTCTATTGGCGATCAAGGGGAAAATCTAAGTGAAGGGTGGAGGTAATGTTATATTGTTGCTGAATTATGGAGCCTTCCTTTCTGACTCTTGCTCGTACATTGAGAGTGGTAGGGACATCGAAACAGTTCGAGATCCTGGTATAGTCAGCGCTGTTCAAGCATTTACCTGCTACGCTCCTACAGCTTCTACGCATATGGCTACCGCTAGTTGGTTGTATCCCCTTGAGAGCAAAGTCCTGCACGAAACTAAATCATTCAGTTTATTGATTCCGCTGAAGCATATATTCAACATTTTCAACGATTACCCGATGATTACATTTGGTAGGCAGACTATTCGACTTGTACGTGCTCGAAACGATAAAGATTGCCTTAACATTGAAACCGCCACGACCACCGTTAAATTCCTGATTGATAGCATGGAATTGAAAGTGAAGTATATCTATCCCAACGATATAATTGGAGAAAAGCTATTGCGAGCAATCAAGAGTGATTCACCCATCCTAATTCCATTCCGGAAGTGGGAATGCCATGAGCTTCCTGCCATAACAAGCGAGGCCCGACGAGAAATTTGGGCGGTCAAGACTAGTGCGGCAGTTGAAAAACCCCGCTATGTCATAGTATTCTTTCAAACGGACAAACGAAACAATGTAAAGGCGAACCCCACAATATTTGACCATCTGGATATAACAAGTATTCGCTTATCTCTAAACGGCGAATATTACCCCAACGAGCGAATGAACTTGGACTTTGCCAAGGATGATTTCACGCTCGCCCACCATAACTATACAGAGTTCTACTCTAGCTATACAAATTCTTCGTCGGCTGTGAAACAACCAATGTAAGATTACACCAGTTTCAAAAAACGCGCCCTCTACATAATCGATTGTTCGAAACAGGAGGAAGCAGTGAAATCTGCAACTGTTGATGTGCGATTGGAAATCGAAGCAGATAAGGGATTTCCAGCCAATACGAAAGCATATTGCATCATCATTCACGATTGTTTGATGGAGTACTACCCCCTCTCGGAAATAGTGAAGAGCCTAATCTAAAACATACTGCATAACGACGACGTCGCCTGATCAGTTTAGTACGAGCCATCATGAGAATAGCATTGGTTGATATTCAGGGATTCATCATCGATGATGTCTTTCATCCCAAAGAAATGTCTATACAAATTGGATTCAAACGATATTATTCGTTGTTTAAGCCAGCCGTAGCGCTTACGATGTTAAGTGAGAAGGATCGAATCTGTTTGGTATTTGGAACATTTTTGTCATGGTTTGGAATATAAATCAGGTGATGTGGAATATGAAGAAATTGATAATATTCTAAGATTGACTCTGCTGTGTGCAGCCGACATTATATATGTTCGAGGACATCAAAAAGCCGAATTTCTCACGAAAAAGTGTGTGGAGCTAGATATCTTTCCACGAATTGTAGATGTGTGCAGTTTCGACAACACTCTATGTCAAACGGGGAAATTCGATCCTACAAACAAACTGAGCTGTCTAAATCATCGCAATGATGGTGGGAAATATATGTGTACAGTCCACCATGTCGATAATCTAAAACATTGGCTCCTCACCATCATACTTCCAAAATAAAAAAATGTACTTTTTCTAAAATAAATAAAAAATATTATTAATATTTGATATTTCATTTCTCATACACCTCTCCTCACACACATCATAAACGATTCCAAGTCGCTTGCGAGTCGCTTGCGAGTATCATGAGTCGGACGAGTCGAACTGGTGGCGCCACCACGTGACAGCTGTCACGTGGTGGTGACACCTACACGAAGCAGTCTGTACCTTCGATCCCCTCCATGAAAGCAGTCTGTGTTTTTGGACCAAAGGTGCAGACTGCTTCATAGAGGTGTTGGTACCACCTCCACGAAGCAGTCTGTATCTTGGGCCCACCATGACAGCTGTCACGTGGTGGTGACACCTACACGAAGCAGTCTGTACCTTCGATCCCCCCCATGAAAGCAGTCTGTGTTTTTGGACCAAAGGTGCAGACTGCTTCATAGAGGTGTTGGGACCACCTCCACGAAGCAGTCTGTATCTTGGGCCCACCATGACAGCTGTCACGTGGTGGCGACATCTCCACGAAGCAGTCTGTACCTTCGATGACAGCTGTCACGTGGTAGCGACATCTCCACGAAGCAGTCTGTACCTTGGGCCCACCATGACAGCTGTCACGTGGTGGCGACATCTCCACGAAGCAGTCGGTACCTTCTATGACAGCTGTCACGTGATAGCGACATCTCTACGAAGCATTCTGTACCTTGGGCCCACCATGACAGCTGTCACGTGATAGCGACATCTCTACGAAGCATTCTGTACCTTGGGCCCACCATGACACCTGTCACGTGGTGGCGACATCTCCACGAAGCAGTCTGTACCTTCGATGACAGCTGTCACGTGATAGCGACATCTCTACGAAGCATTCTGTGCCTTGGGCCCACCATGACAGCTGTCACGTGGTGGTGACATCTCCACGAAGCAGTCTGTACCTTTGGTCCGCCATGACAGCTGTCACGTGGTGGTAGTAAATGAATTCAATAATTTTAAGTACTCATTTCTTAGTGATATGCTTTCACATATTCAAACAATTTTTCTCCAAAATGTTATAGATCATGAAGCTAAGGAGTGGCAAAAAAATTAGAAAATTGACAGATTTGGAGATGAAAGAATATAGGAAGACTTCAAAATTAATAAATAAAATAAATAAAGCACTTAAAACAATTAAATTATAGAAATATTATAAAAATTTAATAAAATAACACTTCTCTCCAGTGTTCCATGCTTCTCACATACTATAATAGGAAATGTATAACATAATTAGAAAAATAAAAACTGAGACTTGTCATGAATTTTTAATTTTTGTTTCAATTTCTTTTTACGTAAAGACCCATTCATCCTCTATGTGCAATGATAAAACACTTGGTGAGAAACAGGGTGTTGAAGTTTTGAACAATTATTACATTTTTTTCATTATCTTTTAAACAAATAAAGATTTTTGGTTCAACCTTGGTAAACTTCAGTTTTACTCATTGAGAAGTTTTTTTGGTAATAAAATGTTCTTGAGACAAATACAGTAGTGTAATTATGGGGTTTTGTATCCATTTGAACCCCTCAAACTTCTACGCCAATCGTTAGAAATTATTATTGTGTACAAATTTGAAAACTTCAATTTATTTTCTATAAAAAAGTATTCTTGATAAATTTCCCTTAGAGACTTCCTATTAGAGTTATTTTGATTTTTTTTAATCAGGGTTATCTTATGCAATTTTTTTGAAATACTATTCAAAAAGCTATGATGCTAATGATTGTTCGAAATATTATTACATTTTGATAATTATTTGGATTTTGCTGGTCATAAAAATGTTTCACAATACTTTCAATACTTTCTAAAAAGAAGTTTAGTTCGTTCATATTTCCATCGAAATCTGGTATGGTTTCTGCACGAACTTTTAAAAAATTTGGAACTTGAGACATGTTGTTTGAATCGATTTCTTCAATAATTACTTCTGATTTTAAAATGTTATTTACTTCGTCAAAATAATCGGTTTCGGATGAACCAGAAATATTTTCTGATAAGGTGAAAGTGTTTAAACTATCAACTAATGAATTAATATCTAACTAGATGGTCTTCACGTTCACAAAAGGAAGAGGAGAAACTAGAGGAATCTGACATATGAAAGGAACTTACAGTACGATTATATCCATTGATTTCGGCACTGCTAAATCTTTGGAACTGCTAATCCTTTGGAAAAATATTGGTTTTCTTTCCACTCCACTTAAACGTAGGAATTACTCGCGATTGTTACCTAACTATTAAAATAAAAAAGTTATCTGAGAAAGATTCTTTGTAACAATCCTGCATCGACTGCGCCAATTTTATAACTCGATTGAGTATAAAATAATATTATTTATTTTATTAAATAAAGTACAAATTATATTTCCGAATAGGTATCAACAGTTTGAATTATATGTCAAGACTAAATTAAATTCATATGTATGTTGTAAAAAGAAACATATAAGATAAGCAAATTGCTGACGAAGAGATCCACGGAGTCGGATTCCGCACACAATTCGCATGGGAACGGCGATGATGTAACTAGCTGCATACATTTTTTGTTTCTAGATCTGGAGAGATATTATGATTTTCAAAGCATAAGGCCCCATTGAAATTCCGTAAACAATCCATACATTTCTGCTTCTTTGCCTCAGGGCAGGCGTGGCCCCTGCTGGTACCCTGAGCATGTACCACCAAACCTGTGGTTGCTTTTAGTATTGTAAGAGATGTGACACGCCTCGCAAAAATAATCGCTTTTTTTATATTCAGTAGTTCAGCATTATCACCTCAATTTCGGATTCTTCGTATTCAGCTTTTCTCAGTTCTTGAAGCTTCCTAGTGTACGAAAATCCTGAATTCATAGTCTCATGCTTATTGATATTTATTTCTAAACTAATCATGTTGGGTGGGTTGAGGCACTCAGGTATGATAGCTGCTTAGGTTTATATTGCATCCTTCATGTGTCTGCACCCAGGCTGTAAGACCTTACGAAGCTGCCCCTACGAATCGATATTCAAAATTGAGATTTCAACCTTGGTGGGCCTGACCTCGATATCTGCCCGTGAAATGACAATGATCTCTAACACGAACAGCGTTGAGCTCGAGCTCTTACGAATAGAAAGCCGCATAAATTTTGTTTCTAGACCTGAAGCGATATTGAATGGGGTGTATCATCGACATACTACAGGAACAACATGAGGGCTCTTATAACGGGTGGTTAAATTGTAAGGGCCGATGTTGAATGTGAACCACACCTAAACGCCAAGTTTTTTTCCGAATTTTATTTGACATTTCTCTATTTCAGACTTACTCAATTTGAACCATGGAGAGATACACAATCCAACAACGTGTTAAAGTTATCCAGACTTATTATGAAAATGGGCGTTCAAATCAAAATGCATATCGTGCACTTCGTGATTTTTTTGGTCAATTTGATCGTCCAAATGTGCGTACAATCGCAAAAATCGTGGAAAAATTCGAGCAAACCGGGTCTGTAGAAGATGTGAGAACACCAGTGCATGCTCGTACAGCTCGTACTGCAGAAAATATTGCTGCTGTTCGCGATAGTGTGGCTGAAGAGCCGTCCACCTCAACTCGTCGTCGTGCCCAACAATTGCACCTCTCACGCTCGTCGTTGATGAACATTATGCATAAAGACTTGCATTTACACGCTTACAAGGTGCAATTGGCTCAAGAACTAAAGCCTCTTGACCATACCAAACGTCGTGAATGGGCAGAATGGTGGCAAGAAATGGCAACAGTGGATGATCAATTTTCGAAGAAAATCATCTTCAGTGATGAGGCACATTTTCACCTCAGTGGATTCGTCAATAAACAGAATTGCCGCATTTGGGCGAATGAGAATCCAAGAGTGATTGTCGAAAAACCAATGCACCCACAAAGAGTGACTGTTTGGTGCGGTTTATGGGCTGGCGGCATCATCGGGCCGTATTTTTTCCAAAATGAGGCCGGTCAGGCAGTTACTGTGAATGGTGTTCGCTATCGTGAGATGATAACGAACTTTTTATGGCCCGAATTGGAAGATATGGATGTGGACGATATGTGGTATCAGCAGGACGGTGCCACTTGCCACACAGCTAACGAAACAATGGCTCTTTTGCGCAACAAATTCAATGGCCGTGTTATCTCACGTAATGGCGATGTCAATTGGCCGCCAAGATCATGTGATTTAACACCGTTGGACTTTTTTCTTTAGGGTTATTTGAAAGAAAAGGTGTACGTCGATAAGCCAGCAACAATTCAAGAGCTAAAGGATGAGATAATTCGGCACATTAACGGCATAGAACCTCCATTATGCCTCAGGGTCATCGAAAATTTGGACCATCGGATGGAGGTGTGCCGCCGTGGTCGCGGCGCCCATTTGGCCGATATTTTATTCCATACATAATTGAGTGATACCAATATATCATAATAAAATAAAATTACAATAATTTCCTAAATAGTTTGTGTTTTATTCAAAATCAACATCGGCCTTTGAAATTTAACCACCCTTTAGTTAAATTTTGACCCTATATTCGGAATATATGAAGATCTTCAATTGCTCATCTCGCGTTTCTTGATGTTTATTTATAAACTTATCACTTCTCTCTGGGGTTATGGCTGTCTTTCTCAGATATTGGTATTCTCGGTTACTCCTTTTCTACCTTAGGTAACGCTCAAGGAGATGCTAGCTGCCACCCTCCCCCAAGGAAGTTTATGGTTATTCTTCTTAGCCGGCCCTATAGTCATCAGTAATTCTTTTTTCATATCATCTAATGATATCATTCTCAGTAGCTAACAACCTGAGTTGATTGACTATCCTTTCAGGCCTTGAGCAACCAATCTATGTCCTTCATCTTTCCAGACATCCTCTCTGGGTGATGATAGCTACCGCTGTCTCCCTGGAGCCGTGTGGGGCTCTAACACTCCTGATGTTGGGTATGGAGGGTGATTAATGTAGTGGGCTATTGGTGACTGATTATCAATTGGCTATTTTTTTTTCAGTAGTTCCACATAGGATACTTTTTTTTTGTTTTCATCAGTTCCACATAGGATACTTTTTTTTTGTTTTCATCAGTTCCACATAGGATACTTTTTTGTATTCAGCAGTTCCACACAATGTTGTTCATAGAATTTCTCGTACTCGTAATATTTCTCTCATGAACCCTATCCTTCACCATTGTGATGACTTGTGGAAATGATAGCAGTTTGTTTCCTCCTCCTCCGCCTCTACAGAACAACCTTCCTCAGCGGTTGAATCATATACTTATAATGGAATGCAGGATCGATCAACAGATTGGGCAATTTCCTAAGTATCGGACCCAACAACGCGGAAATTTGATACAAGGTGGATAGAAACGTGTGATACGCATGTAAAAAGATGGGAGTTGTTATTTTACAACATATCTCAATGAATTTATAATCTCAATGAATTTATCACATTTCTCAAACAATTAAATTTATCACTATGATACTAGAGACAGCTTTGATTTTCATGTTAATCGCATCAGAATGAAAAGAACTATGAATTTATTATTTCACCGATGATTGGTGAAGACTAGGGGGCGTAAATTTGATGAACCGTTGTCGCCAAAAATTAATTTTGTTCCTCAAATGCACCACTTTGAATATTTTGATTATTTGTACAATGTACAAGTTCATGTTTCAAAAAATCACATCGTAAAAAATTGAATTGTGTTGTAATGAAAAAAATCACATCGTAAAAAATTGAATTGTGTTGTAATGAAAAAAATTAAATCTGTGTGTTTAAATCAAGTGTTCAAATTGTCCTCCATTGACTTCCATACAATAATACAATCTTGACTGAAAATCGTCTCTAACATGGTTCAGCATAATTGGAGTTATTTGACGACACTCATTTACAATTCGTTGGTGTAGTTCGTCCAAATTTTCAGGCTGAGTCACAAAAATCTTAGACTTAAGATGTCTCACAAGAAGAATTTCATAGGGTTCAGGTCAGGAGATCGGGCAGGCCACTCCATAGAACCTCCTCTTCCAATCCAACGACCGGGGTATTGTAAATTGAGGTATTGGCGAACTGGTACGGCGTAGTGAGGAGGAGCTTCGTCTTGTTGGAAACGTAATTGTTGTTCAGTAGTAGAGGATCATTTTCTAATTGTTCAGTTAATAACGGATCAATCGCATTTTCCAACGTTTCAAGATAAATATTGTCATTTAAATTAATAGGAATAAATAGGTCCAATTAGGTGGTCTCCAAAAACTCCTACCCAAACATTTAGCTTTTCTCGATGTTAAATGTGAGCTTCTCGAAATACATGAGGATTTGTATCGCTCCAAATTCTACAGTTATGCCGGTTAACCTCTCCATTGATTAAAAAAGTGCATTCGCCAGAAAAGCAAACGTTGTACAAGAAATTTAGGTTATTGTTGATACGCTCGACCATAATTTCGCAAAACTCTTACCTTTGATGCCAATCATCATCATTTAATTCCTGAATTAATGTAATTTTGTACGGATGGAACTTGTGCTTATGTAAAATTCTGGAAACATTAGCTGAATAAAGTCATCTACGCCATTGATTTGCCCTTACAACTTCTCAAGAGAATTATGTGGACAAAAAGTATCAATCTTATCTAATTCACTGTAATAATATAACATTGTTAAATTGTATCAACGCCTTACAACTTCTCAAGAGTAGCCAAGCGTCATTTCTTTCTTTCCCCGTGAGTTCAGTGTAAAGGCATTTGAAACAACGAGCAATATGTTTCTAGATGTACTGCTTTCAACCATTTGGATCGAACACTTTCACGCTACTCCTGCAAAATAAGCTCTATAGGAGTTGACTTGTTTCCTGATTACGCCATCGATTTGCCCTTACAACTTCTCAAGAGGATGATGTGGACAAAAATTATCAATCTTATCTAATTCACTGTAATAATATAACATTGTTAAATTGTATCAATGTGGAATCAAAAGTGAACATTAGGAATTATTGAAGTAAAACATTCGGAAGATAAAATTAGAACTATTACGTAACAAATTTCTTGTTACGTTGGCCAAGTAGCCAAGCGTCATTTGTTTCTTTCCCCGTGAGTTCAGTGTAAAGGCATTTGAAACAACGAGCAATATGTTTCTAGATGTACTGCTTTCAACTATTTGGATTGAACACTTTCAAGCTACTCCTGCAAAATAAGCTCTAAAGGAGTTGACTTGTTTCCTGATTACGCCATCGATTTGCCCTTACAACTTCTCAAGAGGATGATGTGGACAAAAAGTATCAATCTTATCAAATTCACTGTAATAATATAACATTGTTAAATTGTATCAATGTGGAATCAAAAGTGAAGATTAGGAATTATTGAAGTAAAACATTCGGAAGATAAAATTAGAACTATTACGTAACAAATTTCTTGTTACGTTAGCCAAGTAGCCAAGCGTCATTGCTTTCTTTCCCCGTGAGTTCAGTGTAAAGGCATTTGAAACAACGAGCAATATGTTTCTAGATGTACTGCCTTCAACCATTTGGATCGAACACTTTCAAGCTACTCCTGCAAAATAGGCTCTAAAGGAGTAGACTTGTTTCCTGATTACGCCATCGATTTGCCCTTACAACTTCTCAAGAGGATGATGTGGACAAAAAGTATCAATCTTATCTAATTCACTGTAATAATATAACATTGTTAAATTGTATCAATGTGGAATCAAAAGCGAAGATTAGGAATTATTGAAGTAAAACATTCCGAAGATAAAATTAGAACTATTACGTAACAAATTTCTTGTTACGTTGGCCAAGTAGCCAAGCGTAATTTCTAGCTTTCCCCGTGAGTTCAGTGTAAAGGCATTTGAAACAACGAGCAATATGTTTCTAGATGTACTGCTTTCAACCATTTGGATCGAACACTTTCAAGCTACTCCTGCAAAATAAGCTCTAAAGGAGTTGACTTGTTTCCTGATTACGCCATCGATTTGCCCTTACAACTTCTCAAGAGGATGATGTGGACAAAAAGTATCAATCTTATCTAATTAACTGTAATAATATAACTTTGTTAAAGTGTATCAATGTGGAATCAAAAGTGAAGATTAGGAATTATTGAAGTAAAACATTCGAAAGATAAAATTAGAGCTATTACGTAACAAATTTCTTGTTACGTTGGCCAAGTAGCCAAGCGTCATTTCTTTCTTTCTCCGTGAGTTCAGTGTAAAGGCATTTGAAACAAAGAGCAATATGTTTCTAGATGTACTGCTTTCGAACCATTTGGATCGAACACTTTCACGCTACTCCTGCAAAATGAGCTCTAAAGGAGTTGACTTGTTTCCTGATTACGCCATCGATTTGCCCTTGCAACTTCTCAAGAGGATGATGTGGACAAAAAGTATCAATCTTATCTAATTAACTGTAATAATATAACTTTGTTAAAGTGTATCAATGTGGAATCAAAAGCGAAGATTAGGAATTATTGAAGTAAAACATTCCGAAGATAAAATTAGAACTATTACGTAACAAATTTTTTGTTACGTTGGCCAAGTAGCCAAGCGTAATTTCTAGCTTTCCCCGTGAGTTCAGTGTAAAGGCATTTGAAACAACGAGCAATATGTTTCTAGATGTACTGCTTTCAACCATTTGGATCGAACACTTTCACGCTACTACTGCAAAATAAGCTCTAAGGGAGTTGACTTGTTTCCTGATTACGCCATCGATTTGCCCTTACAACTTCTCAAGAGGATGATGTGGACAAAAATTATCAATCTTATCTAATTCACTGTAATAATATAACATTGTTAAATTGTATCAATGTGGAATCAAAAGTGAAGATTAGGAATTATTGAAGTAAAACATTCGGAAGATAAAATTAGAACAATTACATGACAAATTTCTTGTTACGTTGGCCATGTAGCCAAGCGACATTTCTTTCTTTCCCCGTGAGTTCAGTGTAAAGGCATTTGAAACAACGAGCAATATGTTTCTAGATGTACTGCTTTCAACCATTTGGATCGAACACTTTCAAGCTACTCCTGCAAAATAAGCTCTAAAGGAGTTGACTTGTTTCCTGATTACGCCATCGATTTGCCCTTACAACTTCTCAAGAGGATGATGTGGACAAAAAGTATCAATCTTATCTAATTAACTGTAATAATATAACTTTGTTAAAGTGTATCAATGTGGAATCAAAAGTGAAGATTAGGAATTATTGAAGTAAAACATTCGAAAGATAAAATTAGAGCTATTACGTAACAAATTTCTTGTTACGTTGGCCAAGTAGCCAAGCGTCATTTCTTTCTTTCTCCGTGAGTTCAGTGTAAAGGCATTTGAAACAAAGAGCAATATGTTTCTAGATGTACTGCTTTCGAACCATTTGGATCGAACACTTTCACGCTACTCCTGCAAAATAAGCTCTAAAGGAGTTGACTTGTTTCCTGATTACGCCATCGATTTGCCCTTGCAACTTCTCAAGAGGATGATGTGGACAAAAAGTATCAATCTTATCTAATTCACTGTAATAATATAACATTGTTAAATTGTATCAATGTGGAATCAAAAGTGAAGATTAGGAATTATTGAAGTAAAACATTCGAAAGATAAAATTAGAGCTATTACGTAACAAATTTCTTGTTACGTTGGCCAAGTAGCCAAGCGTCATTTCTTTCTTTCTCCGTGAGTTCAGTGTAAAGGCATTTGAAACAAAGAGCAATATGTTTCTAGATGTACTGCTTTCCAACCATTTGGATCGAACACTTTCACGCTACTACTGCAAAATAAGCTCTAAGGGAGTTGACTTCTTTCCTGATTACGCCATCGATTTGCCCTTACAACTTCTCAAGAGGATGATGTGGACAAAAAGTATCAATCTTATCTAATTCACTGTAATAATATAACATTGTTAAATTGTATCAATGTGGAATCAAAAGTGAAGATTAGGAATTATTGAAGTAAAACATTCGAAAGATAAAATTAGAGCTATTACGTAACAAATTTCTTGTTACGTTGGCCAAGTAGCCAAGCGTCATTTCATTCTTTCTCCGTGAGTTCAGTGTAAAGGCATTTGAAACAAAGAGCAATATGTTTCTAGAAGTACTGCTTTCAACCATTTGGATCGAACACTTTCACGCTACTCCTCCAAAATAAGCTCTAAAGGAGTTGACTTGTTTCCTGATTACGCCATCGATTTGCCCTTACAACTTCTCAAGAGGATGATGTGGACAAAAAGTATCAATCTTATCTAATTCACTGTAATAATATAACATTGTTAAATTGTATCAATGTGGAATCAAAAGTGAAGATTAGGAATTATTGAAGTAAAACATTCGAAAGATAAAATTGGAGCTATTACGTAACAAATTTCTTGTCACGTTGGCCAAGTAGCCAAGCGTCATTTCTTTCTTTCTCCGTGAATTCAGTGTAAAGGCATTTGAAACAAAGAGCAATATGTTTCTAGATGTACTGCTTTCCAACCATTTGGATCGAACACTTTCACGCTACTACTGCAAAATAAGCTCTAAGGGAGTTGACTTCTTTCCTGATTACGCCATCGATTTGCCCTTACAACTTCTCAAGAGGATGATGTGGACAAAAAGTATCAATCTTATCTAATTCACTGTAATAATATAACATTGTTAAATTGTATCAATGTGGAATCAAAAGTGAAGATTAGGAATTATTGAAGTAAAACATTCGAAAGATAAAATTAGAGCTATTACGTAACAAATTTCTTGTTACGTTGGCCAAGCAGTCAAGCGTCATTTCTTTCTTTCTCCGTGAGTTCAGTGTAAAGGCATTTGAAACAAAGAGCAATATGTTTCTAGATGTACTGCTTTCCAACCATTTGGATCGAACACTTTCACGCTACTACTGCAAAATAAGCTCTAAGGGAGTTGACTTCTTTCCTGATTACGCCATCGATTTGCCCTTACAACTTCTCAAGAGGATGATGTGGACAAAAAGTATCAATCTTATCTAATTCACTGTAAAAATATAACATTGTTGAATTGTATCAATGTGGAATCAAAAGTGAAGATTAGGAATTATTGAAGTAAAACATTCGAAAGATAAATTTAGAGCTATTACGTAACAAATTTCTTGTTACGTTGGCCAAGTAGCCAAGCGTCATTTCTTTCTTTCTCCGTGAGTTCAGTGTAAAGGCATTTGAAACAAAGAGCAATATGTTTCTAGATGTACTGCTTTCCAACCATTTGGATCGAACACTTTCACGCTACTACTGCAAAATAAGCTCTAAGGGAGTTGACTTGTTTCCTGATTACGCCATCGATTTGCCCTTACAACTTCTCAAGAGGATGATGTGGACAAAAAGTATCAATCTTATCTAATTCACTGTAAAAATATAACATTGTTGAATTGTATCAATGTGGAATCAAAAGTGAAGATTAGGAATTATTGAAGTAAAACATTCGAAAGATAAAATTAGAGCTATTACGTAACAAATTTCTTGTTACGTTGGCCAAGTAGCCAAGCGTCATTTCTTTCTTTCTCCGTGAGTTCAGTGTAAAGGCATTTGAAACAAAGAGCAATATGTTTCTAGATGTACTGCTTTCCAACCATTTGGATCGAACACTTTCACGCTACTACTGCAAAATAAGCTCTAAGGGAGTTGACTTCTTTCCTGATTACGCCATCGATTTGCCCTTACAACTTCTCAAGAGGATGATGTGGACAAAAAGTATCAATCTTATCTAATTCACTGTAAAAATATAACATTGTTAAATTGTATCAATGTGGAATCAAAAGTGAAGATTAGGAATTATTGAAGTAAAACATTCGAAAGATAAAATTAGAGCTATTACGTAACAAATTTCTTGTTACGTTGGCCAAGTAGCCAAGCGTCATTTCTTTCTTTCCCCGTGAGTTCAGTGTAAAGGCATTTGGAACAAAGAGCAATATGTTTCTAGATGTACTGCTTTCAACCATTTGGATGGAACACTTTCAAGCTACTCCTGCAAAATAAGCTCTAAGGGAGTTGACTTGTTTCCTGATTACGCCATCGATTTGCCCTTACAACTTCTCAAGAGGATGATGTGGACAAAAAGTATCAATCTTATCTAATTCACTGTAAAAATATAACATTGTTAAATTGTATCAATGTGGAATCAAAAGTGAAGATTAGGAATTATTGAAGTAAAACATTCGAAAGATAAAATTAGAGCTATTACGTAACAAATTTCTTGTTACGTTGGCCAAGTAGCCAAGCGTCATTTCTTTCTTTCTCTGTGAGTTCATGTAAAGGCATTGAAACAACGAGCAATATGTTTCTAGATGTACTGCTTTCCAACCATTTGGATCGAACACTTTCACGCTACTACTGCAAAATAAGCTTTAAGGGAGTTGACTTCTTTCCTGATTACGCCATCGATTTGCCCTTACAACTTCTCAAGAGGATGATGTGGACAAAAAGTATCAATCTTATCTAATTCACTGTAATAATATAACATTGTTGAATTGTATCAATGTGGAATCAAAAGTGAAGATTAGGAATTATTGAAGTAAAACATTCGAAAGATAAAATTAGAGATATTACGTAACAAATTTCTTGTTACGTTGGCCAAGTAGCCAAACGTCATTTCTTTCTTTCCCCGTGAGTTCAGTGTAAAGGCATTTGGAACAAAGAGCAATATGTTTCTAGATGTGCTGCTTTCAACCATTTGGATCGAACACTTTCAAGCTACTCCTGCAAAATAAGCTCTAAGGGAGTTGACTTGTTTCCTGATTACGCCATCGATTTGCCCTTACAACTTCTCAAGAGGATGATGTGGACAAAAAGTATCAATCTTATCTAATTCACTGTAAAAATATAACATTGTTAAATTGTATCAATGTGGAATCAAAAGTGAAGATTAGGAATTATTGAAGTAAAACATTCGAAAGATAAAATTAGAGCTATTACGTAACAAATTTCTTGTTACGTTGGCCAAGAAGCCAAGCGTCATTTCTTTCTTTCCCCGTGAGTTCAGTGTAAAGGCATTTGGAACAAAGAGCAATATGTTTCTAGATGTACTGCTTTCAACCATTTGGATCGAACACTTTCAAGCTACTCCTGCAAAATAAGCTCTAAAGCAGTTGACTTGTTTCCTGATTACGCCATCGATTTGCCCTTACAACTTCTCAAGAGGATGATGTGGACAAAAAGAATCAATCTTATCTAATTCACTGTAAAAATATAACATTGTTAAATTGTATCAATGTGGAATCAAAAGTGAAGATTAGGAATTATTGAAGTAAAACATTCGAAAGATAAAATTAGAGCTATTACGTAACAAATTTCTTGTTACGTTGGCCAAGTAGCCAAGCGTCATTTCTTTCTTTCCCCGTGAGTTCAGTGTAAAGGCATTTGGAACAAAGAGCAATATGTTTCTAGATGTACTACTTTCAACCATTTGGATCGAACACTTTCAAGCTACTCCTGCAAAATAAGCTCTAAAGGAGTTGACTTGTTTCCTGATTACGCCATCGATTTGCCCTTACAACTTCTCAAGAGGATGATGTGGACAAAAAGTATCAATCTTATCTAATTCACTGTAAAAATATAACATTGTTAAATTGTATCAATGTGGAATCAAAAGTGAAGATTAGGAATTATTGAAGTAAAACATTCGAAAGATAAAATTAGAGCTATTACGTAACAAATTTCTTGTTACGTTGGCCAAGTAGCCAAGCGTCATTTCTTTCTTTCCCCGTGAGTTCAGTGTAAAGGCATTTGGAACAAAGAGCAATATGTTTCTAGATGTACTGCTTTCAACCATTTGGATCGAACACTTTCAAGCTACTCCTGCAAAATAAGCTCTAAAGGAGTTGACTTGTTTCCTGATTACGCCATCGATTTGCCCTTACAACTTCTCAAGAGGATGATGTGGACAAAAAGTATCAATCTTATCTAATTCACTGTAAAAATATAACATTGTTAAATTGTATCAATGTGGAATCAAAAGTGAAGATTAGGAATTATTGAAGTAAAACATTCGAAAGATAAAATTAGAGCTATTACGTAACAAATTTCTTGTTACGTTGGCCAAGTAGCCAAGCGTCATTTCTTTCTTTCCCCGTGAGTTCAGTGTAAAGGCATTTGGAACAAAGAGCAATATGTTTCTAGATGTACTGCTTTCAACCATTTGGATCGAACACTTTCAAGCTACTCCTGCAAAATAAGCTCTAAAGGAGTTGACTTGTTTCCTGATTACGCCATCGATTTGCCCTTGCAACTTCTCAAGAGGATGATGTGGACAAAAAGTATCAATCTTATCTAATTCACTGTAATAATATAACATTGTTAAATTGTATCAATGTGGAATCAAAAGTGAAGATTAGGAATTATTGAAGTAAAACATTCGAAAGATAAAATTAGAGCTATTACGTAACAAATTTCTTGTTACGTTGGCCAAGTAGCCAAGCGTCATTTCTTTCTTTCTCCGTGAGTTCAGTGTAAAGGCATTTGAAACAAAGAGCAATATGTTTCTAGATGTACTGCTTTCCAACCATTTGGATCGAACACTTTCACGCTACTACTGCAAAATAAGCTCTAAGGGAGTTGACTTCTTTCCTGATTACGCCATCGATTTGCCCTTACAACTTCTCAAGAGGATGATGTGGACAAAAAGTATCAATCTTATCTAATTCACTGTAATAATATAACATTGTTAAATTGTATCAATGTGGAATCAAAAGTGAAGATTAGGAATTATTGAAGTAAAACATTCGAAAGATAAAATTAGAGCTATTACGTAACAAATTTCTTGTTACGTTGGCCAAGTAGCCAAGCGTAATTTCTTTCTTTCTCCGTGAGTTCAGTGTAAAGGCATTTGAAACAAAGAGCAATATGTTTCTAGAAGTACTGCTTTCAACCATTTGGATCGAACACTTTCACGCTACTCCTCCAAAATAAGCTCTAAAGGAGTTGACTTGTTTCCTGATTACGCCATCGATTTGCCCTTACAACTTCTCAAGAGGATGATGTGGACAAAAAGTATCAATCTTATCTAATTCACTGTAATAATATAACATTGTTAAATTGTATCAATGTGGAATCAAAAGTGAAGATTAGGAATTATTGAAGTAAAACATTCGAAAGATAAAATTGGAGCTATTACGTAACAAATTTCTTGTCACGTTGGCCAAGTAGCCAAGCGTCATTTCTTTCTTTCTCCGTGAATTCAGTGTAAAGGCATTTGAAACAAAGAGCAATATGTTTTTAGATGTACTGCTTTCCAACCATTTGGATCGAACACTTTCACGCTACTACTGCAAAATAAGCTCTAAGGGAGTTGACTTCTTTCCTGATTACGCCATCGATTTGCCCTTACAACTTCTCAAGAGGATGATGTGGACAAAAAGTATCAATCTTATCTAATTCACTGTAATAATATAACATTGTTAAATTGTATCAATGTGGAATCAAAAGTGAAGATTAGGAATTATTGAAGTAAAACATTCGAAAGATAAAATTAGAGCTATTACGTAACAAATTTCTTGTTACGTTGGCCAAGCAGTCAAGCGTCATTTCTTTCTTTCTCCGTGAGTTCAGTGTAAAGGCATTTGAAACAAAGAGCAATATGTTTCTAGATGTACTGCTTTCCAACCATTTGGATCGAACACTTTCACGCTACTACTGCAAAATAAGCTCTAAGGGAGTTGACTTCTTTCCTGATTACGCCATCGATTTGCCCTTACAACTTCTCAAGAGGATGATGTGGACAAAAAGTATCAATCTTATCTAATTCACTGTAAAAATATAACATTGTTGAATTGTATCAATGTGGAATCAAAAGTGAAGATTAGGAATTATTGAAGTAAAACATTCGAAAGATAAATTTAGAGCTATTACGTAACAAATTTCTTGTTACGTTGGCCAAGTAGCCAAGCGTCATTTCTTTCTTTCTCCGTGAGTTCAGTGTAAAGGCATTTGAAACAAAGAGCAATATGTTTCTAGATGTACTGCTTTCCAACCATTTGGATCGAACACTTTCACGCTACTACTGCAAAATAAGCTCTAAGGGAGTTGACTTGTTTCCTGATTACGCCATCGATTTGCCCTTACAACTTCTCAAGAGGATGATGTGGACAAAAAGTATCATCTTATCTAATTCACTGTAAAAATATAACATTGTTGAATTGTATCAATGTGGAATCAAAAGTGAAGATTAGGAATTATTGAAGTAAAACATTCGAAAGATAAAATTAGAGCTATTACGTAACAAATTTCTTGTTACGTTGGCCAAGTAGCCAAGCGTCATTTCTTTCTTTCTCCGTGAGTTCAGTGTAAAGGCATTTGAAACAAAGAGCAATATGTTTCTAGATGTACTGCTTTCCAACCATTTGGATCGAACACTTTCACGCTACTACTGCAAAATAAGCTCTAAGGGAGTTGACTTCTTTCCTGATTACGCCATCGATTTGCCCTTACAACTTCTCAAGAGGATGATGTGGACAAAAAGTATCAATCTTATCTAATTCACTGTAAAAATATAACATTGTTAAATTGTATCAATGTGGAATCAAAAGTGAAGATTAGGAATTATTGAAGTAAAACATTCGAAAGATAAAATTAGAGCTATTACGTAACAAATTTCTTGTTACGTTGGCCAAGTAGCCAAGCGTCATTTCTTTCTTTCCCCGTGAGTTCAGTGTAAAGGCATTTGGAACAAAGAGCAATATGTTTCTAGATGTACTGCTTTCAACCATTTGGATGGAACACTTTCAAGCTACTCCTGCAAAATAAGCTCTAAGGGAGTTGACTTGTTTCCTGATTACGCCATCGATTTGCCCTTACAACTTCTCAACAGGATGATGAGGACAAAAAGTATCAATCTTATCTAATTCACTGTAAAAATATAACATTGTTAAATTGTATCAATGTGGAATCAAAAGTGAAGATTAGGAATTATTGAAGTAAAACATTCGAAAGATAAAATTAGAGCTATTACGTAACAAATTTCTTGTTACGTTGGCCAAGTAGCCAAGCGTCATTTCTTTCTTTCTCTGTGAGTTCATGTAAAGGCATTTGAAACAACGAGCAATATGTTTCTAGATGTACTGCTTTCCAACCATTTGGATCGAACACTTTCACGCTACTACTGCAAAATAAGCTTTAAGGGAGTTGACTTCTTTCCTGATTACGCCATCGATTTGCCCTTACAACTTCTCAAGAGGATGATGTGGACAAAAAGTATCAATCTTATCTAATTCACTGTAATAATATAACATTGTTGAATTGTATCAATGTGGAATCAAAAGTGAAGATTAGGAATTATTGAAGTAAAACATTCGAAAGATAAAATTAGAGCTATTACGTAACAAATTTCTTGTTACGTTGGCCAAGTAGCCAAACGTCATTTCTTTCTTTCCCCGTGAGTTCAGTGTAAAGGCATTTGGAACAAAGAGCAATATGTTTCTAGATGTGCTGCTTTCAACCATTTGGATCGAACACTTTCAAGCTACTCCTGCAAAATAAGCTCTAAAGGAGTTGACTTCTTTCCTGATTACGCCATCGATTTGCCCTTACAACTTCTCAAGAGGATGATGTGGACAAAAAGTATCAATCTTATCTAATTCACTGTAAAAATATAACATTGTTAAATTGTATCAATGTGGAATCAAAAGTGAAGATTAGGAATTTTTGAAGTAAAACATTCGAAAGATAAAATTAGAGCTATTACGTAACAAATTTCTTGTTACGTTGGCCAAGTAGCCAAGCGTCATTTCTTTCTTTCCCCGTGAGTTCAGTGTAAAGGCATTTGGAACAAACAGCAATATGTTTCTAGATGTACTGCTTTCAACCATTTGGATCGAACACTTTCAAGCTACTCCTGCAAAATAAGCTCTAAAGGAGTTGACTTGTTTCCTGATTACGCCATCGATTTGCCCTTACAACTTCTCAAGAGGATGATGTGGACAAAAAGAATCAATCTTATCTAATTCACTGTAAAAATATAACATTGTTAAATTGTATCAATGTGGAATCAAAAGTGAAGATTAGGAATTATTGAAGTAAAACATTCGAAAGATAAAATTAGAGCTATTACGTAACAAATTTCTTGTTACGTTGGCCAAGTAGCCAAGCGTCATTTCTTTCTTTCCCCGTGAGTTCAGTGTAAAGGCATTTGGAACAAAGAGCAATATGTTTCTAGATGTACTGCTTTCAACCATTTGGATCGAACACTTTCAAGCTACTCCTGCAAAATAAGCTCTAAAGGAGTTGACTTGTTTCCTGATTACGCCATCGATTTGCCCTTACAACTTCTCAAGAGGATGATGTGGACAAAAAGTATCAATCTTATCTAATTCACTGTAAAAATATAACATTGTTAAATTGTATCAATGTGGAATCAAAAGTGAAGATTAGGAATTATTGAAGTAAAACATTCGAAAGATAAAATTAGAGCTATTACGTAACAAATTTCTTGTTACGTTGGCCAAGTAGCCAAGCGTCATTTCTTTCTTTCCCCGTGAGTTCAGTGTAAAGGCATTTGAAACAATATGTTTCTAGATGTACTGCTTTCAACCATTTGGATCGAACACTTTCAAGCTACTCCTGCAAAATAAGCTCTAAAGGAGTTGACTTGTTTCCTGATTACGCCATCGATTTGCCCTTACAACTTCTCAAGAGGATGATGTGGACAAAAAGTATCAATCTTATCTAATTCACTGTAAAAATATAACATTGTTAAATTGTATCAATGTGGAATCAAAAGTGAAGATTAGGAATTATTGAAGTAAAACATTCGAAAGATAAAATTAGAGCTATTACGTAACAAATTTCTTGTTACGTTGGCCAAGTAGCCAAGCGTCATTTCTTTCTTTCCCCGTGAGTTCAGTGTAAAGGCATGTGGAACAAAGAGCAATATGTTTCTAGATGTACTGCTTTCAACCATTTGGATCGAACACTTTCAAGCTACTCCTGCAAAATAAGCTCTAAAGGAGTTGACTTGTTTCCTGATTACGCCATCGATTTGCCCTTACAACTTCTCAAGAGGATGATGTGGACAAAAAGTATCAATCTTATCTAATTCACTGTAAAAATATAACATTGTTAAATTGTATCAATGTGGAATCAAAAGTGAAGATTAGGAATTATTGAAGTAAAACATTCGAAAGATAAAATTAGAGATATTACGTAACAAATTTCTTGTTACGTTGGCCAAGTAGCCAAGCGTCATTTCTTTCTTTCTCTGTGAGTTCAGTGTAAAGGCATTTGAAACAACGAGCAATATGTTTCTAGATGTACTGCTTTCCAACCATTTGGATCGAACACTTTCCCGCTACTACAGCAAAATAAGCTTTAAGGGAGTTGACTTCTTTCCTGATTACGCCATCGATTTGCCCTTACAACTTCTCAAGAGGATGATGTGGACAAAAAGTATCAATCTTATCTAATTCACTGTAATAATATAACATTGTTGAATTGTATCAATGTGGAATCAAAAGTGAAGATTAGGAATTATTGAAGTAAAACATTTGAAAGATAAAATTAGAGCTATTACGTAACAAATTTCTTGTTACGTTGGCCAAGTAGCCAAGCGTCATTTCTTTCTTTTTCCGTGAGTTCAGTGTAAAGGCATTTGAAACAAAGAGCAATATGTTTCTAGATGTACTGCTTTCCAACCATTTGGATCGAACACTTTCACGCTACTACTGCAAAATAAGCTTTAAGGGAGTTGACTTCTTTCCTGATTACGCCATCGATTTGCCCTTACAACTTCTCAAGAGGATGATGTGGACAAAAAGTATCAATCTTATCTAATTCACTGTAAAAATATAACATTGTTAAATTGTATCAATGTGGAATCAAAAGTGAAGATTAGGAATTATTGAAGTAAAACTTTCGAAAGATAAAATTAGAGCTATTACGTAACAAATTTCTTGTTACGTTGGCCAAGTAGCCAAGCGTCATTTCTTTCTTTCTCTGTGAGTTCAGTGTAAAGGCATTTGAAACAACGAGCAATATGTTTCTAGATGTACTGCTTTCCAACCATTTGGATCGAACACTTTCACGCTACTACTGCAAAATAAGCTTTAAGGGAGTTGACTTCTTTCCTGATTACGCCATCGATTTGCCCTTACAACTTCTCAAGAGGATGATGTGGACAAAAAGTATCAATCTTATCTAATTCACTGTAAAAATATAACATTGTTAAATTGTATCAATGTGGAATCAAAAGTGAAGATTAGGAATTATTGAAGTAAAACATTCGAAAGATAAAATTAGAGCTATTACGTAACAAATTTCTTGTTACGTTGGCCAAGTAGCCAAGCGTCATTTCTTTCTTTCTCTGTGAGTTCAGTGTAAAGGCATTTGAAACAACGAGCAATATGTTTCTAGATGTACTGCTTTCCAACCATTTGGATCGAACACTTTCACGCTACTACTGCAAAATAAGCTTTAAGGGAGTTGACTTCTTTCCTGATTACGCCATCGATTTGCCCTTACAACTTCTCAAGAGGATGATGTGGACAAAAAGTATCAATCTTATCTAATTCACTGTAAAAATATAACATTGTTAAATTGTATCAATGTGGAATCAAAAGTGAAGATTAGGAATTATTGAAGTAAAACTTTCGAAAGATAAAATTAGAGCTATTACGTAACAAATTTCTTGTTACGTTGGCCAAGTAGCCAAGCGTCATTTCTTTCTTTCTCTGTGAGTTCAGTGTAAAGGCATTTGAAACAACGAGCAATATGTTTCTAGATGTACTGCTTTCCAACCATTTGGATCGAACACTTTCACGCTACTACTGCAAAATAAGCTTTAAGGGAGTTGACTTCTTTCCTGATTACGCCATCGATTTGCCCTTACAACTTCTCAAGAGGATGATGTGGACAAAAAGTATCAATCTTATCTAATTCACTGTAAAAATATAACATTGTTAAATTGTATCAATGTGGAATCAAAAGTGAAGATTAGGAATTATTGAAGTAAA
Source organism: Endomychus coccineus (assembly GCA_958510875.1). NCBI lineage: Eukaryota > Metazoa > Arthropoda > Insecta > Coleoptera > Endomychidae > Endomychus > Endomychus coccineus. The sequence continues at coordinate 44,316,068 of OY294070.1, forward strand.
ACATTCGAAAGATAAAATTAGAGCTATTACGTAACAAGAAATTTGTTACGTACTTGGCCAAGTAGCCAAGCGTCATTTCTTTCTTTCTCTGTGAGTTCAGTGTAAAGGCATTTGAAACAACGAGCAATATGTTTCTAGATGTACTGCTTTCCAACCATTTGGATCGAACACTTTCACGCTACTACTGCAAAATAAGCTTTAAGGGAGTTGACTTCTTTCCTGATTACGCCATCGATTTGCCCTTACAACTTCTCAAGAGGATGATGTGGACAAAAAGTATCAATCTTATCTAATTCACTGTAATAATATAACATTGTTGAATTGTATCAATGTGGAATCAAAAGTGAAGATTAGGAATTATTGAAGTAAAACATTCGAAAGATAAAATTAGAGCTATTACGTAACAAATTTCTTGTTACGTTGGCCAAGTAGCCAAGCGTCATTTCTTTCTTTCTCCGTGAGTTCAGTGTAAAGGCATTTGAAACAACGAGCAATATGTTTCTAGATGTACTGCTTTCCAACCATTTGGATCGAACACTTTCACGCTACTACTGCAAAATAAGCTCTAAGGGAGTTGACTTGTTTCCTGATTACGCCATCGATTTGCCCTTACAACTTCTCAAGAGGATGATGTGGACAAAAAGTATCAATCTTATCTAATTCACTGTAATAATATAACATGGTTGAATTGTATCAATGTGGAATCAAAAGTGAAGATTAGGAATTATTGAAGTAAAACATTCGAAAGATAAAATTAGAGCTATTACGTAACAAATTTCTTGTTACGTTGGCCAAGTAGCCAAGCGTCATTTCTTTCTTTCTCCGTGAGTTCAGTGTAAAGGCATTTGAAACAACGAGCAATATGTTTCTAGATGTACTGCTTTCCAACCATTTGGATCGAACACTTTCACGCTACTACTGCAAAATAAGCTTTAAGGGAGTTGACTTCTTTCCTGATTACGCCATCGATTTGCCCTTACAACTTCTCAAGAGGATGATGTGGACAAAAAGTATCAATCTTATCTAATTCACTGTAATAATATAACATTGTTGAATTGTATCAATGTGGAATCAAAAGTGAAGATTAGGAATTATTGAAGTAAAACATTCGAAAGATAAAATTAGAGCTATTACGTAACAAATTTCTTGTTACGTTGGCCAAGTAGCCAAGCGTCATTTCTTTCTTTCTCCGTGAGTTCAGTGTAAAGGCATTTGAAACAAAGAGCAATATGTTTCTAGATGTACTGCTTTCCAACCATTTGGATCGAACACTTTCACGCTACTACTGCAAAATAAGCTCTAAGGGAGTTGACTTGTTTCCTGATTACGCCATCGATTTGCCCTTACAACTTCTCAAGAGGATGATGTGGACAAAAAGTATCAATCTTATCTAATTCACTGTAAAAATATAACATTGTTAAATTGTATCAATATGGAATCAAAAGTGAAGATTAGGAATTATTGAAGTAAAACATTCGAAAGATAAAATTAGAGCTATTACGTAACAAATTTCTTGTTACGTTGGCCAAGTAGCCAAGCGTCATTTCTTTCTTTCCCCGTGAGTTCAGTGTAAAGGCATTTGGAACAAAGAGCAATATGTTTCTAGATGTACTGCTTTCAACCATTTGGATCGAACACTTTCAAGCTACTCCTGCAAAATAAGCTCTAAAGGAGTTGACTTGTTTCCTGATTACGCCATCGATTTGCCCTTACAACTTCTCAAGAGGATGATGTGGACAAAAAGTATCAATCTTATCTAATTCACTGTAAAAATATAACATTGTTAAATTGTATCAATGTGGAATCAAAAGTGAAGATTAGGAATTATTGAAGAAAAACATTCGAAAGATAAAATTAGAGCTATTACGTAACAAATTTCTTGTTACGTTGGCCAAGTAGCCAAGCGTCATTTCTTTCTTTCTCTGTGAGTTCAGTGTAAAGGCATTTGAAACAACGAGCGCAATATGTTTCTAGATGTACTGCTTTCCAACCATTTGGATCGAACACTTTCACGCTACTACTGCAAAATAAGCTTTAAGGGAGTTGACTTCTTTCCTGATTACGCCATCGATTTGCCCTTACAACTTCTCAAGAGGATGATGTGGACAAAAAGTATCAATCTTATCTAATTCACTGTAATAATATAACATTGTTGAATTGTATCAATGTGGAATCAAAAGTGAAGATTGGGAATTATTGAAGTAAAACATTCGAAAGATAAAATTAGAGCTATTACGTAACAAATTTCTTGTTACGTTGGCCAAGTAGCCAAGCGTCATTTCTTTCTTTCTGCGTGAGTTCAGTGTAAAGGCATTTGAAACAACGAGCAATATGTTTCTAGATGTACTGCTTTCCAACCATTTGGATCGAACACTTTCACGCTACTACTGCAAAATAAGCTTTAAGGAAGTTGACTTCTTTCCTGATTACGCCATCGATTTGCCCTTACAACTTCTCAAGAGGATGATGTGGACAAAAAGTATCAATCTTATCTAATTCACTGTAATAATATAACATTGTTGAATTGTATCAATGTGGAATCAAAAGTGAAGATTAGGAATTATTGAAGTAAAACATTCGAAAGATAAAATTAGAGCTATTACGTAACAAATTTCTTGTTACGTTGGCCAAGTAGCCAAGCGTCATTTGTTTCTTTCTCCGTGAGTTCAGTGTAAAGGCATTTGAAACAAAGAGCAATATGTTTCTAGATGTACTGCTTTCCAACCATTTGGATCGAACACTTTCACGCTACTACTGCGAAATAAGCTTTAAGGGAGTTGACTTCTTTCCTGATTACGCCATCGATTTGCCCTTACAACTTCTCAAGAGGATGATGTGGACAAAAAGTATCAATCTTATCTAATTCACTGTAATAATATAATATTGTTGAATTGTATCAATGTGGAATCAAAAGTGAAGATTAGGAATTATTGAAGTAAAACTTTCGAAAGATAAAATTAGAGCTATTACGTAACAAATTTCTTGTTACGTTGGCCAAGTAGCCAAGCGTCATTTCTTTCTTTCTCTGTGAGTTCAGTGTAAAGGCATTTGAAACAACGAGCGCAATATGTTTCTAGATGTACTGCTTTCCAACCATTTGGATCGAACACTTTCACGCTACTACTGCAAAATAAGCTTTAAGGGAGTTGACTTCTTTCCTGATTACGCCATCGATTTGCCCTTACAACTTCTCAAGAGGATGATGTGGACAAAAAGTATCAGTCTTATCTAATTCACTGTAAAAATATAACATTGTTAAATTGTATCAATGTGGAATCAAAAGTGAAGATTAGGAATTATTGAAGTAAAACTTTCGAAAGATAAAATTAGAGCTATTACGTAACAAATTTCTTGTTACGTTGGCCAAGTAGCCAAGCGTCATTTCTTTCTTTCTCCGTGAGTTCAGTGTAAAGGCATTTGAAACAAAGAGCAATATGTTTCTAGATGTACTGCTTTCCAACCATTTGGATCGAACACTTTCACGCTACTACTGCAAAATAAGCTCTAAGGGAGTTGACTTCTTTCCTGATTACGCCATCGATTTGCCCTTACAACTTCTCAAGAGGATGATGTGGACAAAAAGTATCAATCTTATCTAATTCACTGTAATAATATAACATTGTTGAATTGTATCAATCTGGAATCAAAAGTGAAGATTAGGAATTATTGAAGTAAAACATTCGAAAGATAAAATTAGAGCTATTACGTAACAAATTTCTTGTTACGTTAGCCAAGTAGCCAAGCGTCATTTCTTTCTTTCTCCGTGAGTTCAGTGTAAAGGCATTTGAAACAACGAGCAATATGTTTCTAGATGTACTGCTTTCCAACCATTTGGATCGAACACTTTCACGCTATTACTGCAAAATAAGCTTTAAGGGAGTTGACTTCTTTCCTGATTACGCCATCGATTTGCCCTTACAACTTCTCAAGAGGATGATGTGGACAAAAAGTATCAATCTTATCTAATTCACTGTAATAATATAACATTGTTGAATTGTATCAATGTGGAATCAAAAGTGAAGATTAGGAATTATTGAAGTAAAACATTCGAAAGATAAAATTAGAGCTATTACGTAACAAATTTCTTGTTACGTTGGCCAAGTAGCCAAGCGTCATTTCTTTCTTTCTCCGTGAGTTCAGTGTAAAGGCATTTGAAACAAAGAGCAATATGTTTCTAGATGTACTGCTTTCAACCATTTGGATCGAACACTTTCAAGCTACTCCTGCAAAATAAGCTCTAAAGGAGTTGACTTGTTTCCTGATTACGCCATCGATTTGCCTTTACAACTTCTCAAGAGGATGATGTGGACAAAAAGTATCAATCTTATCTAATTCACTGTAATAATATAACATTGTTGAATTGTATCAATGTGGAATCAAAAGTGAAGATTAGGAATTATTGAAGTAAAACATTCGAAAGATAAAATTAGAGCTATTAAGTAACAAATTTCTTGTTACGTTGGCCAAGTAGCCAAGCGTCATTTCTTTCTTTCTCCGTGAGTTCAGTGTAAAGGCATTTGAAACAAAGAGCAATATGTTTCTAGATGTACTGCTTTCCAACCATTTGGATCGAACACTTTCACGCTACTACTGCAAAATAAGCTCTAAGGGAGTTGACTTCTTTCCTGATTACGCCATCGATTTGCCCTTACAACTTCTCAAGAGGATGATGTGGACAAAAAGTATCAATCTTATCTAATTCACTGTAATAATATAACATTGTTGAATTGTATCAATGTGGAATCAAAAGTGAAGATTAGGAATTATTGAAGTAAAACATTCGAAAGATAAAATTAGAGCTATTACGTAACAAATTTCTTGTTACGTTAGCCAAGTAGCCAAGCGTCATTTCTTTCTTTCTCCGTGAGTTCAGTGTAAAGGCATTTGAAACAACGAGCAATATGTTTCTAGATGTACTGCTTTCCAACCATTTGGATCGAACACTTTCACGCTACTACTGCAAAATAAGCTTTAAGGGAGTTGACTTCTTTCCTGATTACGTCATCGATTTGCCCTTACAACTTCTCAAGAGGATGATGTGGACAAAAAGTATCAATCTTATCTAATTCACTGTAATAATATAACATTGTTGAATTGTATCAATGTGGAATCAAAAGTGAAGATTAGGAATTATTGAAGTAAAACATTCGAAAGATAAAATTAGAGCTATTACGTAACAAATTTCTTGTTACGTTGGCCAAGTAGCCAAGCGTCATTTCTTTCTTTCTCCGTGAGTTCAGTGTAAAGGCATTTGAAACAAAGAGCAATATGTTTCTAGATGTACTGCTTTCAACCATTTGGATCGAACACTTTCAAGCTACTCCTACAAAATAAGCTCTAAAGGAGTTGACTTGTTTCCTGATTACGCCATCGATTTGCCCTTACAACTTCTCAAGAGGATGATGTGGACAAAAAGTATCAATCTTATCTAATTCACTGTAATAATATAACATTGTTGAATTGTATCAATGTGGAATCAAAAGTGAAGATTAGGAATTATTGAAGTAAAACATTCGAAAGATAAAATTAGAGCTATTACGTAACAAATTTCTTGTTACGTTGGCCAAGTAGCCAAGCGTCATTTCTTTCTTTCTCCGTGAGTTCAGTGTAAAGGCATTTGAAACAACGAGCAATATGTTTCTAGATGTACTGCTTTCCAACCATTTGGATCGAACACTTTCACGCTACTACTGCAAAATAAGCTCTAAGGGAGTTGACTTGTTTCCTGATTACGCCATCGATTTGCCCTTACAACTTCTCAAGAGGATGATGTGGACAAAAAGTATCAATCTTATCTAATTCACTGTAATAATATAACATTGTTGAATTGTATCAATGTGGAATCAAAAGTGAAGATTAGGAATTATTGAAGTAAAACATTCGAAAGATAAAATTAGAGCTATTTCATTGCGAATTTAATCTCCACTTTCACATTCCATCAAAAGATACTTGTGTAAAATGTGACTTGTTTAAAACTAAACCAGAATGCGAAACCGATGAACAAGAACGGCGAAATTTGAATACTCAGCACATCTTGCACTTGCGTAAAGCTGAAAAAGCAAGAACAAGTTTGGCAAACGACAAGTGTTTGTCTACACTGAATAAGGGTAAAGTTTATGCTTTCACCTTCGATCTGGAGAAGGAATTACCTTTTCCAAAATTAACCTGCTCAATCGCGTATTATAAAAGAAATATATATGTCTACAACCTAGGCATACATGAACTAGATGAGGAAGAAAGAGCTTTCATATACGTGTGGGACGAAACTACCGCATCACGGGGAGCACAAGAGATAGGTTCATCTATACGTAAGCATATACTAAAAAATGCAAGAAAAGCTAGCCACATTATTGTTTATAGCGATGCATGCGGCGGGCAAAACCGCAATTTTAAGCAATGCTTGTTTTGGCTTAAGCTCTTAGCGGACACGGAGGCGCAGATCATTGACCATAAATTCATGGTTTCTGGTCATTCCTTCCTGCCGAACGACCGGGATTTTGGCCACATAGAACAATATGCCAAGAACAGGATAAAATATGTGCCTGAAAACTGGTACACAATAATAAAAAAATTCAGATCCAAAAAACCGTTTGTTGTTTGCGAGATGCATAGAAATATGATTTCAATTCCACGAAATTATTGGAAGAGGCTGTAACACGCCGAACAAAAAACGAAAACAATAATCCCTTGGCTTGACTGCAAATTCAATGGCTACATTATGAAAAAAATGAGCCATACAAGATTTTTTATAAGACTACTCATAATGAAGATTTTTCTTTTGAAGTTATTAACTTGCTTCCAAACCGAAAAGGTGTTCATCGAAATTCCAAGAATGTTGACTTACCACCATTATACGAGTATTCTTTGCCAGTCAATGACAAAAAGAAAAAAAACATGGAAGAACTTTTTCAATTTATCCGTCCAATTCAACAATAATATTTCAAAGACCCCAATGTAGATAGGAATATTGAAGATCTTGGTCCTCTCGAGGAAGAACAAGAATAATTAATTGTTTAACAAATTTTAACCATTAAAAGTATAAATTTGACATTATTTTATTACCCCAGTAAATCTGAATGAACATCCAATTTTACGAAACGTTGAAAGACGTAGTGGTCCAAGTCACAAATGGACAGAAAAAACTGACAGAAATGGAAAAAATTCAGTTTTTTATCTCACAATTTTAGTTGAAACTATTCTAAACGAAATTCCAAAAGAATGATGTGATTTTTCCATTCAGGAATTTTCGATAACTCTTTAACTTTACATCCTTGTATTTCAGAACTTACTTTTTGACTTAGACCATTCTGGTTTTCAACGGCTCATATGTAAAACTTATGATTTAACTACATCCAAGTTAATCAATATTCTCAATAAAGTATCTAATTGGCTTCTTTTACATGGCTTTGAACTGTCAGCTGATAAATCCGCTATCTGCATTTATACTAGACATCACTCTCCCCCTAACCAACCCATAAACTTTGGTAGGTACAATATTCCTATGCAAGACGCAGTTAAATATTTGGGCGTTACTCTGGATAAAAAGTTGAACTGGGTTATACATATAGACAATGTTGTCAATAAATGTAAAGAAGGGATAAATTTCTTACGATCTGTAACTAAAACGTGGTGGGGATGCGATGTAAAGACAGCTTTGCTTTTTTATAGAGCATATATTAGGTCCATAATTGACTATTGCTCCGTTTTATATGGATCTGCTTGTAAATCTAAACTAATCAAAATAGATCGCATACAATACAAAGCTCTTAGGGTATGTCTTGGTGTCATGAGGTCCACACCGGTTGAAGGATATTTTAGTTGAAGCGCTGGGGCCTCCTCTTTATATCAGAAGAGAATTCTTAAGTGCCAAATTTCTGCTTAAAAATAAATTTTATGGCTCCCAATTTTTAAAGGAAGTGTCTGTTCTTAACTCTCTGGATTTGACTAATAAATACTGGGTTTCAAGACCTTCTCCGCCTTTGTGCTTATCGTTCAGAAATCACTATGATCTATTAAATAACGTCGATACCTTCCCCACTTCTGAAGTTGCATTTGATCATTTTATTGAAGAAATCCCAACTATTATGCCGAATTACAGCGAACTTCCTTCAATTAATCCCATAATTTTACCAAGGTAATAATTGAGGTTATCAGAGCAAAAGTGGCCTAAGCCACAAATTCAAAAAAATGAGTTTGATATAGAAATCTATAGTTCATAAGGTATACTGTAGGGTAAAAGTGGTCTATGCAACCTTTGACAAAGTTTCAAGAGATGGCGAGACCGAATCTTTTGTTGCATTGCTTTAAAAAGTTTTAACTTGAGGGCATAACCGGCCTAACCAACAAAATGTGGGATAGGCCACTGTTGCTTTATATTTTGAAATTTTTATTACAAACAAGTGTAAACAAAACAGGGGGATTTTTATTGCTCCTGGTCATTTAAAATTAAATAAATATAAAATACAAAAAATAATTTTGATCATCATGGCCTCTACATCTTATACATTCATAGGTAAGTGGTGTAAATATTCCAAAAATTGTGAAAAGTGTTTTTAGGTTAGGTTAGGTCTAGTTGTTTTGTTGTTTCATTTTAAATGCCTTCTTTTTCGTTCTGTTTGTTAGTCTGTTCACTACCAAAGATCTTAAATTTAAAAAATATCTACTCAAATGTTAATTAAGTAGTTTTGTCTATTGCAGGAAAGAAATTTACGGTGTTTAAATCAAAATTATAAAAGTCGTTTAGCATAACGTAATTTTTTCATTTCAGAATCTGAGGAAGAGCCTGAAGAACCTTTTCAAGACCCAGGGTCTGAATATATTCCCAGTGAGCCTGATCATGAGTACTTCTCTGACCGAAATACCTCTCCCGAGTGTGAGCCCCAACATGATGCAGAGCAGCAGCAGAGGAGTTCTCGCAAGCGTTTGAAACAAGAAAACAAGTTGAAACGTAATGTGGTAAAGAATAAAAGAAACCTTGGAGATGCATATGTAAGTAGATCAAAAAAACTTGTTCCCGCAAAAAAAGTTCAGTAATGTAGAAAACTGCTGTGGAGATCTCTGCTGGCAAAAGATACTACCAGAGCGTCAAGAGGCTATATTTAAAACATTTTACAAAATTGAATCATTTGATTCAAAGTCGGCTAACCTTTTTTCTTTAGTAGATGTTGTGAATGCATCAAGAGTTTACACCAATAAGGGTAACAATTCCAGAAGACAAAAAACCCGTATATTTTATTTACAAAATGAAACCGGTAACAAAATCTAAGTATGTAAAAGCTTTTTTAAGGGGGTTCTTAAAGTCTCAGATGGTAGAATAAGCAGAGTTTTGGTAAACAAAACAAAAGCCTTGCCTGCTCCAATAGATGGGAGGGGAAAGAAGCCTTCTGCTAACAAAACGCCGGATCATAAAGTTGATAAGGTCAAAGAATTCATTGAAAAGTTTCCAAGCTATGAGTCGCACTACTCCAGGAAAAAAATCCAAACCGGAAATACTTAGCCCCATATTTAAATTTAAGTATAATGTATGACCTCTATAAGAAAGAACTAAGTTCAGAAAATGAACAACCTGTATCAAAATACATATTTTCTGAAATTTTTTCAAAGAAATTCAATTTACATTTCCATGCACCTGTTTCAGATTCATGTAAAAAGTGCGACTTATTTCAAAATAAATTGAAATTTGAAATGGACGTCGAAAAGAGTAAAAATTTAAGAACTGAAAGCTCCAGAGAGGGTATGAAATTAGATGCGGCGAAAAATGATCCAAAGGTGACGGCAATTACTTTTGATCTAATGTAACTCTGCCCAGGGCCGAGCCGTGCCGGGGGTGCAAGGGGTGCATGGCACCCGGGCGGCACTAACATAGGGCGGCAAAATATCATAAAAAAATATATACCTATTTCAAAAATAAAAAAGCCACTTTGCAACAAAATTTCTTCCATTTTGACTCTGCGCAGGAGTAGCTAAAAATCAAAATGCTGCCAGAGATTTTGGGAAGACAAAAGTACTTTTAATTCTGTTAAAAAACATATTTTTTCAATACACAAAAATAATGTATCTCCGCAATTTATATTTATTTACCTCTGGTTTAGGCAACCCGCAACTCTGTATACTAATATATGGATTCGGGAATTTTTGCGCACGATTACGGAATCCGGGGATTTACAGAAGCGCGAGCGGGCACTTGCACTCGTTAAAAACTAATGTCAGAGTAAGATAATATTGGAAGTTAGTTAGGATTTGATTGACTCTTATGGCGGTTTGATGGATGTTGCTTGTTAAATTTTAATATTTATTTGACTTTATTTCTATTATTATTCTATAATAGTAGTGTTGCATATTGTGATTAATATTGGTATTGGTAAAAACTGAAAGGTAAGTTTTAAAATTAGGTTAGGTATAATATTATTATGATGTTTTATTTTGACTTGAATTTTGAAATTTTATTGTTTGATTTAGATGTCTGATGGTCGAAAGAGACTCTCTGGTTCACAATACCGAAAAAGGAAGTTGGAGAAAGAGGAAGATAAAAAACGATTAGCTGGGTCATTAAAAAAGTTTTTTACGTCTACGACCAGCAAAGAACCACTGGAACCACAACCTTCAAGTAGCAAACACCAAGATGCTGCACATTTTGATTCAAGTGAGGACGCAGAAGGACCATTGGAATTGGAAGAGCTGCACGAAGAAGATAAATCGGATTCAGACACCGACACCGAAGTAATAGAAAAGAACACGCCGAATAAAGCTACAACGAATACTCAGGCAATTATACAAACCGAAACTGTTGGTAAGGTGAATGACGAGGTGAATGAGGAACTCTTAAAAGACCCAGCCTATTGGCCTCAAGTATTAACAGATAATATTAGAATGACAATTCTTGAAATAGGACCGGTACAGTTAAAAAATATGACATATCCTGTAAATAATTTAAATAGATCTTTTAGCGCAACCTACTTTGAAAAAACATTAAGTAATAATGAAAAAGTTCCTAGAACTTGGCTTGTTTATTCAAAATCCAAATGCTCAGTGTATTGTTTTTGTTGTAAATTATTTAAGATATCTGCAACTAGTTTTAATGATAATAATGGGTATTGTGACTGGCGACATTTATCTCAAACCTTAGAAAGACACGAAACAAGTAAGGGACATTTTGAAAGTGTTAAAAAATGGGTCGAGTTAAAAAGATCAATTGAAAAGGGTATTACGGTTGAATCTTTCAACCAAAATTTAATTCAGATAGAAAAAAGGAGGTGGACATCTATTGTAGAAAGAATTATAGCTGTAATTCAGTTTTTAGCTGAGCAAAATTTAGCTTTCAGGGGCAGCAATCAAAAACTTTTTGACAAAGGTAACGGCAATTTTTTGAAACTTATTCAGACAATTGCCAAATTTGATAACGTAATGGCCGAACACATTGATAAGGTTCAAAAAAATACCAAACAAATGGCCAGTTATTTGGGTGATAAAATTCAAAATGATTCAATCTTTCTTATAGGAGAAAAAAATAAAAAGAAATATTATTGACAACTTAAAATTATGTAAATATTTTTCTATAATTCTTGACTGTACACCTGATGTTAGTCACCAAGAACAGATAACAATTATTGTTAGGTTTGTGTTTATTAATGAGCATTCAAAATGTGTTGAAATCAGAGAGCATTTTTTAGGATTTTGTCCAGTTACAAATACTACTGGTCAGGGTTTAACCGACTTTTTATTAAAATATTTAGAAGAAGCTGATATCAATATTGGTGATATGAGAGGTTAGGGCTACGATAACGGTGCCAACATGAAAGGTAAACACAATGGTCTGCAAAAAAAGATCTTGGATATTAATCCTAGAGCCTTTTTCGTACCTTGTGCGGCACATAGCCTTAATTTAGTCGTAAATGACGCTGCAAAATGCTCTCTTGAAGTAACAAACTTTTTTAACATTATTCAGGAAATATATGTGTTTTTTTCGGCCTCAACCTACCGATGGGGTATTCTTATGAAAGAACTTCCCAAGCTAACAGTAAAACCGCTATCTGATACCCGCTGGGAGAGTCGAATTGATGCTATCAAAACCCTTAGATTTGAACTAGAAAAAATTTATGATGCTCTCTTTGCCCTTTATTCCGATGAATCTAGAGACAATGACACAAAAAATACTGCAATGTCCCTAATAAAAAAAATAAAGTCTTTTAAATTTATATGTTCATTAGTTATTTGGTACAATATTTTATCAAAAATAAATGTTGTAAGCAAAATAATGCAAAGATCTACTATTGTTTTGCCGGAAGCTGTGGTTATGTTAAAAGAAATAAAAGTATATTTAACCAACCTTAGATCTGAAAATAGTTTTACCCAAATTCTTGACGAAGCCACAAAAATTGCGGAAGAAATAGACTGCGAAATATGTTTTCCAGCGGTTGAATTAGTAAGGCCAAGAAAAAAAAAAGTATTTTTTGATTATGAACACAAAGATGAGCCTATCCAATCTCCAGAGCGAAATTTCAAAATTAATTTTTATTTCTACATTCTCGACATTGCAATATCAAAACTAGACGAAAGGTTCCAAGATTTCAACAAATATAACAAAACGTTCGGTTTTTTAAATAGTTTACATGCGTTTACTAAAAATGAGATAATGCAATATTGTAAAAAATTGGAAACTGAATTAACTGACCTGACAACAAAAAATATGGATATAAATGCAGTTGATCTTTACAATGAGATTGATACTTTGTCAATTTATCTTGTTACTACAGATAATATGTCAGCTAAAGAGATATTAACTTATTTAATAGTTAATGATTCAAAAGGCATCTTTCCCAATTTATTTGTAGCTTTACGAATATTTTTGACAATGCCGGTTACTGTTGCCCATGGAGAGCGGTCATTTTCAAAATTAAAGCTAATCAAGACCTATTTAAGATCTAATATGAGTCAATTCAGACTTTCAAATTTAGCCATAATAAGTATTGAAGAAGATATATCCAACAACTTGGATGTAGGCGACTTAATTAAAGAATTTGCTACTAAAAAGGCGAGAAAAGTAGCTTTTAGTGTTTAAATACTTACATAGGTTTAATAATTGTTTTTGTTTCTTTTTTTGGATGTATTTTATTTTATTCTTTTGTTTATTTGATAATAAAGACTTTGTTATTTCACCATTAAATTTGTTATCTGTTTATTCAAAATAATAAATTATGAACTCGTCCTTACCGACAACCTATTTTTTTTTTAATTTTTATGGGGGCGGCAAATTTAATTCTTGCACCCGGGCGGCAGATACCCCAGGCTCGGCCCTGACTCTGCCAACGCCAGTGATATCCACTGGGATTTGCTATTATAAAAGGCAACTGTGGACGTATTGTCTGGGCATACATAACTTGGCTACCAATGAGTCATTCATGTACATGTGGAATGAAACAATTGCATCTAGAGGTGCCCAGGAAATTGGTTCCTGTTTACTGCATTTTATTAAAAATTATGTTAAGACAAGAAATTCGTGATGTACTCGGACCAATGCGGTGGACAAAACAGAAACTTCAAAATATCTCTGCTATGCAATTACATTGTTTCCTCCAATGATGTCATTGTAGAAGAAATTGACCATAAATTTTTAGTCAGTGGCCACACATACCTACCTTGCGACCAGGATTTTGGACTAATAGAAAAACAAAAGAAATATCTCAAAGACATACCAGATAGCTGGGAACAAGTTGTTAAGGCAGCAAGAAAAAAGGCCCTTTTTAAAGTTGTTCAGATGACATCCAAAGATTTTTTACCCAACTGTCAATTTAGAGAGGAGTATAACAAAACGTAAAGTTTCCGAAAATAAATTAAAAGTAGAATGGATGAAAATTCAGTGGCTGCACTTTGAGAAGTCGAATTCATTTAAAATTTATTTCAAATACTCAAATCAAAATTTTGCCCCAGTTGACCTGTCTAAAAGAAACTCATCTAACAGTAGTTTTGAAGAGCTGAATCAAAGGACGGAAAGTTGATGTTAAAAAGAAAAAGGACCTCCTGGAACTCATGTGTTTTATTCCTCCTATTCATCAAGAGTTCTATAAAAACCTGAAAACGACTCAAAGTCCAGTAGATGAGATGTTGTATTCTGATAGCGATGAATGTAAAGGCGATGAATGCGAAGGCGATGCATGTGAAGGCGATAATTAGTCAATAATTTGTTTATTTTTTGAGAAACCAATAAAAATTACTTATTTACGACATTGTTTATGTTCCTAACTATCCTGTAATTATTTCAATAATGGCATATCTCAACAAACCAACTGATTATTTTTGCAAAATGACAATTATCATTAATGCAAAAGTGGCCTAACACACATTTTTTGACAAATATCATTAATGCAAAAGTGTTTTATTTTGAAAAATCTTGTTTCTTCTTCAAAAAATTGAGATAATAATTCAAGATACATACCAACTCTTATAATTATTACTGAAGTGAAAAAATAAATTAATTAAAAAAACACCCTATTTACAAAGAAACAAAAAAAGTAAAAAAACAATTTTCGTTTTTCTCAACAATATCATTTTGGGGTTAGGCCACTTTTGCTCTGATAGCCTCAATTAATGAGTACACGGATCCTCTGTTGATTTACACAGATGGTTCCAAAACAGTATCTGGCAATGGAGCAGCCTTTTATGTACCAAAATTTATAGTAGAAGGTAAATTTAAAGTCAATAAACAGCTTTCTATCTTTTCAACAGAAGCCATTGCCATATTCGAAGTCTTAAAGTAAGCTTACAGTACTAACTCTAAAACCATTCTAATACTTAGTGACTCCCAATCAGTCTTAAGTGCGATAGGCAATCCATTGAAGTTTAATCATTTTCTCTGTCATCTTATAGTAGCCATCAAAAATTTGTATAAAGATTTGCTTTCTTTGAACAAGCAGGTAACATTTATATGGACTAAGGTACACTGTGGCATTGAATACAATGAACAAGGAGATATCTTAGCCAAGAATAGTGTAGCCAATGGTAGTTTGTCTAAATTACCCCCTAGATGTTTGAAATGTTATAGTATCCCTCAAAGTCTATTTTAAAGAATTGTGGAAAACTAGATGGTCTAACTTTTGTGTGAACAATAATACCAAGTATGCTCTTGTTCAGCCAGTTATTCCAAGCCACTTCTGGCATGAAAATTTAAATTATAACAGACGATTCATTACAAGTATCATTCGCATGAGGTTTGGCAATGCCAGCTACCCTGCTCACCTTTATAAAATCAAAGCTGTTCCCTCTGACTTGCGCGATGCATGTCAGTGTAAAGCTGGACTAGATCACATTTTTTTGAGCTGTCAAAAATATGACAATAATTGTTCCATTTTATACTCTTCAATAATGAAAGGATGTAACGTACATTCTCCTTTCAATCTACTAAACCTGTTATCACTTAATAATCAATTTTTGATTACTTTCTTGAATAAGTGTGGAATTCGAATTTAGCTAGAGGTTGTTTCCTACCGTCCGTTCCATGTGTTTGCTCCTCCTATCACACCTGGCCTACCTTGTATGTGTTAAAAGAAATGTTCTGATCGGCCCAGAACGAGAAGCTAGTGACCCTGCTTATTTCCCTTTCGTATTAGTTCCATAGTGCTTAGTTCTCGTATTGCTAGACTTAGGTTGTACACCCATATTTAACAAATTGTGACTGGCTGATTGGCCTATTGCCAAAAAAAAAAAAAGTAACGCATTGCACAGGCTAGCGATGCGTAAGCAGAATAAGACATCAGAGTACTCCTGAACATTATTTTCAGACATGTTCTATTTCTTCCGTAGTCCTAGACTTCTTGCCGAATCATACAATTGTTCGCTCTCCTAGAATACTGAAAACTTACATACATAGAAGAGCTGTTCGCACTTGAAAAAACACCAAGTTGTTATTGTCAATGAACCAATTCACAAGATTTAATTTAAAAAATTCGCTGACACATTTTCGTAATGGTTTATGTGGACACAGAATGTTTTTGATCTTCGGATTCTTCTTGTATTGCTCTGCAATTAGTGTAATCATCCTCACTTATATGTTGGTTTTCATCGGATAAAAACCTGAAACAGAAAAAATTCGATTAATTCATCAGAATTCATCTAAGACATATAGATGGTAAAATACAAGGCGCCTGAATGGAAATGAAGTGCGACAGGAAAAATAATAAAAGAAAACGGAAACTTCATCAAAAATACTAGGCAAAAGGAAATGCGATGGAGCATAGAGTTATGAGATTCCAAGAAAAAGGAGATGGCTTAAACATATTTGCAATTGCAAAATTTCAGCACAAGTAATAAGTTTTTCGTCGATTTGACGAAATGGAAAGACGAATGTTTAAACGCTTTTGGACGGATTTGTCGTGGGACCAATGAAAGGTTTATGTAAGCTTACTGGTGAAAAAAAATGCATTAAAAGGCAAATAAACAGACAAACTGGAAATACACCAAGAAGTTTAACATGGATTTACTATTTAAAATGGACAAATGAAGAGAAGCTTCGAGTATCAAGATGATCTTAAATACTCGTGAACTAAAGGACAGGGCCACTATAGTTTGGAAAAATTAGACCTTTGATGATAGCAAAACATACAAATATGAATGAAAAACTAAAAATCAAACAAATCACCTAGAAGTACCTCCCGAGGGTTGAGTCTCGGGTATTTGCCGAGTTGGGTCTTCTAAACTTTACTGAGAACGAAACTGGATTTCCTTATCAGTTCTTCACAAACTTTATAGACAGTGGTGCAACGAACAAATCTCAAAATCTGTATCTATTGCCCTATTTCAACTCGTTTTCGATAAATTTGATTTAAACCTTCTCAACGCCAAGAACGACGAATGTTATTTTTGTGTATGATACCGTGTCAAAACTATCTCTGAAGAGGAGTTTTCAATGCACCAGATTAAGAAGAATGAGTCCAGAGAAGCAAGCAAATAGACAAAGGTTCCAATAATCGAGTTTTTTGCCCGGATATGCAAGCTGTGATGCTAAGTCAATCAAGCTCATCCGTCCTATATTTTAAAATGGTTAATAATTTTACAATGTATCATATAAAATCCAATGATGCATGATATACAGGGTGTCCTCGAACTGCGTGGCCAAAATAAAATCGAAGATTCTTTGATTCGAAAAAAAGTTGATGAGCCTTTTTACTTTTGCCTCAAGTGTCTTGTTTACCCGGTAGAGAGCTTCAAAATTGCAAAAATAATTTTGTTTTTTCGGTATAACTTGAGAACGTGATGAAGAACTTTTACAATATTTAGCAGGTGAGTTACTGTCAACAATGGCCATTTTTGAGAGTGGAGCACAGAGCCTTAGAGACCATAGAAATGGCTCAAACTTGAGGATGTAACGGGAAAAGTGTCCAGAACTTTTTTGTGGTCAATGTTATTCACTCGATATTTTTTATGTAGATAGCTTATCTAATTTGAAAACTTTTCTTACTCTTAGAAAATTTTGATAAAATCAACGGATTAGCTAAAAAAAAAAAATTTTCGAGTCTGCAATTTTGGCTTACTAATTTTACTTGATTAAAATACCTTAGTTGCCTTTGCTTTTCTAATGTCATTTTGGCATTTAAAGAATTTATTCTCAAAACTGTCAGTTTTTACTTTGCTTTCCGTAAAAATTTTATAAAATTATGGCTCAAAATTTCACTAACACTGAAATGGTTGATATGTTATTGATTTATGGACTTTGTCGTTGCAATGGCCGGAGAAGGGAAAGATATCCGCATCGCAGAATTCCAAATCGGCAAACCTTCGCGAAACTGGCAAATTTGAAGCAAATCGCAGAGAAACTGGACGCAGACGGACAAGAAGGACGTTAGAGCTCCAAGAAGCGATACTGGAAGCGGTTGAAACTGAACCTGGGATAAGCACACTACGTTTGGGACTTAGTATTGGAGCCTCAAAATCATTAGTTCATAATGTACTGAAAGAAGAACTGTTGTATCCCTGTCATATTAAAACAGTTCAAGACTTATTGCCCATGGATCCAGGTCATCGGCTAGATTTCTGTCGGCTTATTGTCCAAAGACAAAACGCAAACCCCAATTTTTGTAGAAGAATTCTGTTCACGGACGAAGATACTTTCAAGAGATGTGGTCTTTTTAACCTCCATAATGAACATTTCTATGCTGATGAAAATCCTCATGAAACGGAAGTTACATATTTTCAGAATCAAACTAAAATCAATGTTTGGGTTGGAATTGTGGATAACTTTATTATTGGCCCTACCGTTATACCCGATCGATTGAACGGGGAGAACTACTTGAACTTTTTGGAACAAAGGCTACTTGAACTGTTGGAAGACTTGCCCTTACACATTCGTCGTGGCCTGGTTTATCCATGATGGTGCACCTCCTCATTTCACATTAGCTGTGAGGCGACATTTGAATGCGGAATATCCAGATCGCTGGATAGGTAGAGGACACGATGCACCAGTGAACTGGCCGGCCCGCTCCCCTGATTTGACGCCCTGCGACTTCTTTCTATGGGGCGCTTTGAAGTCGAAAGTTTATGCAGCTCCAGTAAACACACGAGAGAAATTGTGACAACGAATAAATCATGAAGCGGATTTATTGAAGAATGATCCTGAAGTACTAGCCAGAGTTCAATCCAATTTCTTGAAAGGAATTAATTTGTGTATTCAGGAAAATGGGCAACATTTCGAACAATTGATGCCTTAGCGATTTCCCAAAAAGTTATGTTGTTTCTTTTAATTTAGCATTTGTTTTTCCTAAATAATCACATCGTTTCCTCATTTCTATTGTTTTTATTATTCGTGTTTTACCGAGATATTAACCATTTCAGTGTTAGTGAAATTTTGAGCCATAATTTTATAAAATTTTTACGGAAAGCAAAGTAAAAACTGACAGTTTTGAGAATAAATTCTCCAAATGCCAAAATGACATTAGAAAAGCAAAGGCAACTAAGGTATTTTGATCAAGTAAAATTAGTAAGCCAAAATTGCAGAGACTCGAAAATTATTTTTTTCAAGCTAATCCGTTGATTTTATCAAAATTTTTTAAGAGTGAAAAAAGTTTTCAAATTAGATAAGCTATCTACATAAAAAATATAGAGTGAATTACATCGACCACAAAAAAGTTCTGGACACTTTTCCCGTTACATCCTCAAGTTTGAGCCATTTCTATGGTCTCTAAGGCTCTATGCTCCGCTCTCAAAACGGCTATTATTGACAGTAACTCACCTGCCAAATATTGTAAAAGTCCTCCATCACGTTCTCAAGTTATACCGAAAAAACAAAATTATTTTTGCAACTTTGAAGCCCTCTACCGGCTAAACAAGACACTTGAGGCAAAAGTAAAAAGGCTCCAAATTTTTTTCGAATCAAAGAATCTTCGGTTTTATTTTAGCCACGCAGTTCGAGGATCTGCTGGAAAAGTTTCACCTAATAATTAATCGGCAATAAATGTATTTTCTTCTGGAATATGTGTTAACGGTCTTAGAAACTGACCAAAAATTATTGCATTGTCAACATTAAGACAATTTGGATTACTAATATTATTAGCGTTATTATTTATAGTGACGGTTGCACATCGCAAAACAGAAACTTTACGCTTTCTAATGCTCTGCTGAATATCGCTTACAATTATAAAGTCACTATAGAACAGAAATATTTAGAGAAGAGGCATACACAAATGGAGGTGGATTCATCCACTCCCTCATTTAAAGAAAAGTAAAAAGAACGAATATCAATGTTCCGGCGGATTACATAGGGATTTGTTTACAAGTTTGACAGCCAAAAATCACTTGTGGTTAAATACAATAGTTTTGTTTTTTTGTGGACTTTAATTCTGTGAAACTTTCAACATCAATTGCTCACCACCAATAGCATCCTCTCATGGGACCACCACCAACAGCATCCTCTCATGGGACGATCATGTGAGGTTCCGTGTGAATACAGCTTCACAAAAAGTTAGTTTTCTATTCCGTGGCAAGAGCTACTTTACATCCCAGCAGCTCCTCCTAATTTACAAAGCACGGATTCGACATGTCCTGGAGTACTGTTCACATGTTGGGAGTTCGGCTCCCAAACAGACGCTGAAGCTCTTAGATTATATCCAGAAGAGAGCCATTCGTCTGATTGATGATGTCACACTCACGAGTTCATTGAGCTCTCTAGAGCATCATAGAAAGGTGGGGAATCCCTCCCTTTTCTATAAATGTTCATCACAAATTTCGTCTATTGTTCCACCATAGTCCAGGCATTTAAGAAGGAAATTCGACGATTTCGGCGAGCTCTAATTTTGGTATATTGTTCTGTATTT
Organism: Endomychus coccineus; assembly: GCA_958510875.1. NCBI lineage: Eukaryota > Metazoa > Arthropoda > Insecta > Coleoptera > Endomychidae > Endomychus > Endomychus coccineus. The sequence continues at coordinate 44,336,365 of OY294070.1, forward strand.
TGACTCGGTGAACACGATGCTGTAGTTTGGGTTAACCCTGTGCTCGAAAAACTATGTCCATTATTTGGACACAAAAACGAACATTTTAAGATTTTTTGCGTTTTGAGATAAAACTATGGGTTTTATGAAGAAATGATTGAAACAAAAGTTGTTGGCGAAAATAATACGCACCGATTCCAGGCCGTCTGCTCAAGATGTAAATTTGTACACTTGTCTGACTTATTGTCATTTTATTTTTCTCGATAAGCATATTTTATAAGTTATTAGATTAAATTATATTATACTATTATTATGTTATGAATAATGGAAAAATATAAAACTTTGGTTATTTGTGAATAATTAGACATATAAATAATTTTTTAATAAATATGAAAAGTAAAAAAAATTAAATATAAATGTGAAAAGAAACAAAATTATTTATTGATCATATTTTTTTGTTTAAATATTGAAATTCGTTATGTAACACCCTATAAAATATCATGTCACGATCACATAATACACGTTCACACGTCTACATACACTCACACATTCTTACAAAACGATTATAAGTCTTCAGGTGCATTTTAAAATATTCAAAAAACTAATTTCGCGCTTGGAATCTATTGTACCGACGCTCGCTTATTGCCGCTAAATGAAATTCCGCACTAGTTTTTTATGATGAAATTCTTTATAACTTGGCATAGTGAACGAATCGCCGTACCCTGTTTGAAACTTAAATAGCCGATGTACATCTCTGTAATTTGATCCAAGCTTTTTGTCGATAGGCCCCAAATTCTGCCCTCTGAAGACCCAAACACATTCATCAGGATAGCTCCACTTCTACTCAACCTAAATCGATCTGCATGAACTTAACATACTCGTTATGAAAACCTCTAATGGAACATACAATTTGGTTTTCGTCAAAAATTTCTAATCTCAAAAATTTCAGATTTTTCGGTGGTCCAAAATTTCCGAAATGGCGCCAAAGTTATGTCTTTGGATACTAGGTGCAGAATAATGAGATCGTTCGAATGATTTTAGTTTTAGATCGATAACTAAGTATTTCGTCTGAACAACTGAAATTCGCTAAATACGGATTTTTCAAAATGGCCGATTTTGGCGCAAAAAATCTTTTCACCTAAACAGGATATGAAAAAAACAAAAACTACGTACTAATTTTTTGGACAACCTTTGTTTCAAACATTTATTCATACAACCCATAGTCTCAAAACGCAAAAAAATCGAATGGCAATTTTTGGTTTCAAAAAATGGACAGTTTTTCGAGCACAGGGATAATCCAAATGTAACCTACACCGGGTTCAGCGCGTGAAAATACATAAGAATAGACCAAAATTAGGTCTCGCCGAAATTCGGACAAAAAAATTCCTTAAATGCCTGGACTACCACGAGAGATTCCAGATAGGCTGACTAGACGAGCTCAAACTAGTCACCCCTTCATTGTCAAGCTCGAAACCTGCAGAACTTCTTCCCACCAGACTTCATTTTTTTATCGAACAGCGAAGTTGTGGAACTCTTTACCTAATGAGGTTTCCCTATTTCTATAACCTCCAAACTTTCAAGAAAAAACAATCCACCGCTGGCTCACACAATGTTTTTCGAACATTATAGATTTTCTTCTCGTGTAGTCAAAGTATAAAAAAAAAATTGAAACGCGTGTAAAGTAAGGAAATCTGTGTAACAGATTTGAGATCTAAAGATATGCTTCCGGTATTTTGCAAAATTAGACATACAGATAACTACAGCAAAGAAATACCATCAACAATGAGGAATCTTCAACTCCTCACCCCTCTATAAAAAGTTCCCAGTAACAAAATGAAAATTGTCAATAAAAATTGTTAATTTTAATATTTAAGAATGATGTTTGTTTAAATTTCTCATTTTGGTCATTATTCCTAGAGATTCATATTTCCATATTTAAGTATTCAAAACTGTTATTTCTACAACATTTTTCATTAATTTTGTTACACTTTACTATAATACAAAATACTGTTGGAATAACAATTTTTTTTGAAAAGAGCCGTAATTGATATACGTTTTTCGATACAGGTTTTATAATATTTTGCAAATAAAGAATGAATAGTAATAAATTTTTGCTTTATTCCATTTCCTGAAAGATTATTGTAAAACTAACAGTTTCAAAGTTTTTCATATTGCGTACAATTTAGTTTTTGAACATATTTTTCTTAAAAAAATACCCTCAGCCAATAAAATTCAACGGAATAGGTCACATTAACACGTATGTTTACTATCTTTTCGTTTTTACGTACGTTTCGGTATCACCACCATCATCAGAAGACGTATAGAACATAATCAGAATCTAAAACTGGATTTCTTAAAACTAATTGTACTAAGCACAAAGCGTCTTTAACGCATTAATTCCGAGTAAAAATACCCGAATAATTGAAATTGTGACACAATTAATGTTCAAAGTATATGGACATGTATTACAAAAACCACTGAAGAGGTAATTTTTCAATAGCGAAAGAAGTAATCTCATGAAATGTGAGAAATAGACTGAGAACAGATTCTTACTAGTTCAAAGTACCTACTTTCCAACCAGATGATAAAGATTTATGAACTAAGATAGGAAAGGTTGCCAGACCATACTAAGAATTATTGTTTCTTTAGCATTCTACATAAATACACTTTTAACATTATAAAGAAGTAAGTAGGAGTTTGTAAGGGTTTAATTTGTTAAAATTTGACTTACTGATTGTACATCAGGTCTATGACTACAACACTTAACGTTACGTTTTATGTGAATCATTTCCATGATATATGATTGGTTTCTTTAGGTAAAATATTAACATTTTTATAATCGAACTGGTGGTTATAATCAAAACAATGTTTAGCAAGAGCGCTGGAGTTTTCCAAGTTTTTATTTTTAGGACATACTTATGGCCATACATACATTTTGTCAATATTGTTAAGATTCGCAACCTACATTTAATTTATATACCGTGTGGTTTTGTTTATCTTTAGGTATTCAAGGATTTGGAAACTATTTACGAACTCAGCAGATTTATGCGCAACATTTATATCCTATTTTTTTTTAATTTCTCAATTTTCTCTGAGGTGTCCGGGATTTATGGTAATGTAATAAAATCATTTTTATACAAATCTGTATTATTTAAATATGAGGAACCATTATAGATTTTGTTTATTCTTTCTTTAATCATGGGGTTAAAACATATCTTGGGTAGCTATTCATTTCCAGTATAACTTTAGAAACGAAATTTCAAAAAAGTTCGTAATACACTGGGAATGATGAATGAATTATAACACATCTATCCTGCAAATCATTCACTTAAAACATGGCCCTAAGTCTGTAAATAATAGAACTGAGGTACAATCATTAAGTCAAATGTATACAAATTTAATTAATCAAGTCCTTGCAAATTCCTACGTACGTCTTTGTAATTTTAAAAATGTTGAAAATTCAATAATTCTAAGTACGGTGTGACAACTTTTCCTATATTAGTTGATAAATCTAAAACATCTGGTTATGGAAGTATGTGGTTACTTTGCAGTGGTTTTTCAATCATATACTTTGAACATTAATTGCGTTACAATTTCAATTACTCGTGTTTTTGTTCGTTTCGGCAATGTAGGCATTCTCAATTAGAATTAATGCGATAAAGACGTGCTTAGTACAATTAGTTTCAAGAAATTCCATTTTAGATAGTGTTTATTTTTAATACGCATTATGATGATGGTCGAGAGAACGAAACGTTCTCTCACGTTACGTGATGACGCAACTATAGTGAACATAAGTGTTATTGTTACCTACTTCTCGAGAATTTACATATAATGTTGAGGATTCAATTTTATCAAAACCCGGACATATATTATTATTCAGTTTATTTATTTCGTTAAGAAATTCATCTTCTGTAACTAAATCTAAAAAGTTTGAATTTTGAATTGATTTAACTTCTTTGATATATGTGCTATTATTTTATTATAGATTTACCGACTTTCTGTCCGATGTCAATGAAGAAACTATTGAAGCTATTGGCAATAAGTTTGTAGTTACATCATCTATTTCTATATTTAGGATTTCTAGTTTAGATATATTACTTTTTTATTGTGATTTGTTATTTCCCATATCTTTTATGATTGTATAAATTATTAGAAATTTAATGTTATAGTAACTGCATTAGCTTTGATTTATCAAATCAAGAAATATTTCTGAATGAATACATATAATTTTTATTTTTTTTTCTGTTTTAACAGTTTTGTTGTGAAAGTTTCTATTCATAAATGTACCTACATACTCATATCTCACAATAATGTCCATTTAGACATTTGTCATTTTTTCATTAATAAATTGAATAAGCCCGGAATTGTGAATATTTTAGTAAGATAAAAATGGGCCATTGGAAGACAATGTACTAGATTTATGATTCGATATTTTGTCTTGAGAAACTATTGGAAGTATGATCTATTTTAGATATGATCTAAACATGTGGGGTTTAATTTTCTGCATTTCTAGATGATACGTCGATAATGATGGGATCAAACATCCTTATGACATAATTCAACAATGCTTCTCCAATAAGAAATTCCTAATCCAGTTTACATTTTTTCTTAATTACATGACATATTATAAATGTAATGTCATTCATTTTATGTCTCAACCGTATGTGGTATTTGTTCATTAACATATAAAATCACACCAGTATCATTTAGTTATATACATTGTAAATTATTAAGATTACTATATATACTATACAGATCAAGGTTATGAATAATAAAAGTAGAATCATAATTTCGATTATACAGGGTGTTCCATCTCAGACGAGCCACCTCGTATATTTCTTCTCCCATAGTGAGTGGAAAAATCTCCCGAAACACGTCGAACGGTTTTGTTTGGGGGACATCTTTTGACGTATATTTGAGGCTTGAACGAGCAGCCCCCTAATAGCGGGGGCTTCAACCCCTCAAAATTGAATAGGGGAGAGGGGTTGAGTAATACGTCATTTGAAAGGTCTTGGAAGCCTCTTTACAACGGTGTATGAAAAACGTAAATTTGATGAACCGTTTTCGCCAAAAATTAATTTTGTTGCTCGAATGCGCCACCTTGAATATTTTGGTTATTTGTACAATGTACAAGCTCATTTTTATTAAGCCTTTTCTACAAACTTAAACAATCTTAAAAAAATCACATTCGTAAAAAAATTGAATTGTGTTGTCATGCTTACAATGAAAAAAATTAAATCTGCGTGTTTAAATCAAATGTTCAAATTGTCCTCCATTAACTTCCATACAATAATACAATCTTGACTGAAAACCGTCTCTAACATGGTTCAGCATAATTGGAGATATTTGACGACACTCATTTACAATCGTTTTCTAATTGTTCAAGTATTAACGGATCAATCGAATTTTCCAACATTTCAAGATAAATTTCGCCATTTAAATTATCAGGAATAAACAGAGATCCAATTAGGTGGTCTCCCAAAATTCCTACCCAAACGTTTAGCTTTTCCCGATGTTGAGTGTGAGCTTCTCGAAATACATGAGGATTTGTATCGCTCCAAATTCTACAGTTATGCCGGTTAACCTCTCCATTAAGTAAAAAAGTGCATTCGTCAGAAAAGCAAACGATGTACAAGAAATTTAGGTTATTGTTGATACGCTCGACCATAATTTCGGAAAACTCTTCCCTTCGATCCCAATCATCATCTTTTAATTCCTGAATTAATTTAATTTTGTACGGATGGAACTTGTGTTTATGTAAAATTCTGAAAACGTTAGATTGGCTAATACCGGAAGCTGCAGAAAGTTGTCGTACAGATTGCGTGTTTGGCATAAGTTGGACATGTCCCAATACCGCCACAGCTGCTCCTTGATCATTAACAATTCCAATGGGTGCCCTTTTTTATCCATTACTGAACCCGTCTCCACAAATTTTGATAATTTTGATAATTTTGATATTTTGATACTTATGGCGAACGCTACGTTCAGGATGGTTTTCGTTAAATATCTTTGCAGCCGCTCGGGCATAATTATGATTTTGGTAATAAAGGCTAATCAGGTCAACACGTTCTTGCAATGTGTACACCATATTTTTGAAATTTTAAACAAATCAGCAAAGTAGTAACTCAACAGATTGATTAAAATCATGAAATGATCGAAGAAACGTTGAAACCAGATAAACACCTTCTAAGAACAAAAAATGAAGGCAACATAAAGCGAGGCGCAAACTGGAGCGGTGGCGGGTGCGGTGGCGGGCGCGGTGGCGATTTTAAAGCGGACAAGACATCCGCACACCAGAGCGTTCGTTCGCCAACATTCAGTTCAGCGTTCGAAATACATCAACAAATTGTTCCGTATTTTAATAATAATTAGAAACTGTATTATTAGTATTGTTCCGCTGTTAGTCTTAAAAAGAATAAGACTGCAAAAAAAACCATGTATTTTCACTTAAACCATTTACAGAAGCAGCTATTTCGTCCTATATGTTATCTTTCTTCTTTATGTTTTTATACACCGCATGCAGGCCCGTAGCCAGAAATTTGGGTTGGGGGGGGGGGGGGGCAAAACGTAGTAATAATTGTTTGGGGGGCCGGGGGGCGGAAATGGTTGATGGGTGTCTTGCAAGGATATTTGTTATTAAAGTTGGACTCATTAGTGAAAAACTGCTTTATTGTTATTAATATCATCACTGTATTTTAATTGTCAGTCAAGCACATACACATCAATTGTCAAACTGAAACGTCAATTTCAGTAGACAAAATTTAAAATTTTAACTTTCGCGATTTCTTTGCTGCCATAATCTCAAGAACCTTATTCGGATCGATACCTAAGTCACCATGAATTGACAGTACGGCGAGTGCACTAAGTCTTTCGTTGCCCGTTGAGTTACGTAAGTAAGTCTTGATTCTTTTCATTGTCGAAAATGACCATTCCACACTTGCCGTTGTGACCTGAAGAGTTGCCAAAACTGTTAATAGATATTTGATTGTTGGAAATCTGCTCTTGTCACAAAAATCCAATACTTGTTAAGCCTCGGCATCTTTCTCGAGTCCCGATAATTTCTCACACCACAACTTATACACAGCTTTTACAGCGGATTCTGAGACTCGATCATCAAAGTATGGCGAAAGATGATGCAAGTCATCTACTTTTTCAATTACAGCAAATCCAGGGAGAAGTATCTGTAAGCTTGATAAGATTCCCGCGTTCTCATTAAGAAGTTTGTCAGACAAATTCTGAATCAGCGTATCGAGGCAAGGAATAAAAACAGCAGACCGAAAGTACGATTCAACAGAGTCTGTTTGATGATTGGAACGAGTTGTTTGCTTCGACGTGAGTCTCGGAACTTTCAGCTCCATATCGAATGTATCGTTTGCAAGCTTTTCAGCTTCTATAAAAATTTTGCTGAACGATACTTCTGCAGTTTTTCGTTCTTCTTGAAGCATATTCACGATTTCATGAACATGCTCTACTGCTGATGCCAAATCACATGACTTTTCTTGCAGTTGAACTGACAAAGGAAGCGTGAAGCTGAAAAGTCTGTTACCAGTAAACTGTGTGAAAACCAACACTTGTCTAGTAAAAGCGTATTTTATGTTTCACAAGCAATTTTTGATGATCGGATTCGAGATAATCGATCCAGAATTCCAGATCAAAAAGTAATCTTCTGTTCAAATGTTCTAATAGAGATATTATATATGTCTCACAGGCGTGAAGTTGTCATAAAAAATATGGCTTATTATCGATAGACATATTTTTAAAACATGATTCACATCTTTAGGAAAATTTTAGGGTTCACAGAATTTCGGGGCGGGGCCCGGGCCCGTCGGGCCCTACGGCTGGCTACGGGCCTGACCGCATGAGATAAATCAAACTATCCGCGGAAGTCTACTATTCAAGATAAATCAAACAGAATTGGATACTCACGCACTTTTTCGAATAGTTTATCGGTGTCACACATGTTTCTTATGCAAAATATCGCGCGAACTGACGAGCAAATGATGCATGCAGCGTTCTACCGCTGTCCGCAGCTGGGTAGCGGGCGCGTTCGTCAGTCCGCTCAGGTTAACACTCTTCCGTTTAATTTAATGAAAAGCGTTCGATCGCCACCGCCACCGCGCCCGCCACCGCACCCATGACCGCTCCAGTTTGCGCCTCGCTTAAGGAAATGTTTTGCTGTTTTTTTATTTATTAATTTGAGAGAATGTATTATTGTATGGAAGTCAATGGAGGACAATTTGAACATTTGATTTAAACACGCAGATTTAATTTTTTTCATTGTAAGCATGACAACACAATTCCAAGACCTTTCAAATGACGTATTACTCAACCCCTCTCCCCTATTCAATTTTGAGGGGTTGAAGCGCCCCCTATTAGGGGGTTGCTCGTTCAAGCCTCAAATATACGTCAAAATATGTCCCCCAAACAAAATCATTCGACGTGTTTCGGGAGATTTTCCACTCACTATGGGATAAGAAATATACGGGGTGGGTCGTATGAGATGGAACACCTTGTATAATTACAAATGGGTATCCCAAAATGTTCAAAATGTTTATGCACACTACTTATATTAGTATTAGTGTGATATATATTAAATCTATTATACGATTTCATCGTCTCCGGATCGTCTCTTTTGCCTCAAATGCGTTTTTAACATTGTTAGTTTTATTCCCTTATTATCAATGTTAGTCAGATAATGTTCCATACTTGTTATTCTCTTATATATTATAGGGAATTAAATAAATTTGAATAATGTAATTAATATGAATAAAAAGTAAGATAGATTTGTATATTTTTATAATGATGCTTTATGTTGTTAGTCTCATATTATATTCCAAATCAAAGAAAATGTAATCAATTAATATAATAATCAATATAATCTGATAGTACAAAACAATCTTAAATTAGCATGTTTGTTGTGATTATCTATTTTCTGAAGGGAAAGTCTGTAAATGTAGAAATATTTAGGTTAATGTAACAAATAAATGAAAAAATCACCTTCATCCACTAAAAATACTGCTAATGTTCTGAGGATCTTTCAGCTACCAAGTAAATCAGATTTATCTCCATATGAGGGTAATCTTGTATATACCCTACTAATTTCCTAATACATGGTAGCTGCAAGGTGCGCAGTACAGTATTTATAGTGGATAAGGTTTATTGTTTGTTATTTATAGAGTTATTCACGGTGTGAACGATTGTATAGTTTATAAGTAAATAAAGAAATGACGTGATAAATCACAATATCGCTGATAACTTTTTGTTCTAAATAATATTGAATATAAAATGAAATATGAAGTAATGCAATTCAAACTAATAATTTGAAGAAAATCAAGTTAATTGCAAATATAAAAGAATATTTTGAAGTTTGGAGAAATATGAATCACTCACGTCATCAATGTACTCCCATTTGTTTTATTTAAAATGATTTTCCACTACTTACACTTCCTTCCAATGTTCGTTTAACCTTCTAATTCTATAAATACGTTTCCTCGGCTACTGCACACTATTCATTTATAAATTTTTCCTAAGCTAGTTAGCGGAAGTACCTGGATTGTGTTAGTTATTGTGGTATTAAAATATAAGTATTTTTTAAAGATTCTCTTATGAAAACAAATTCAAAATCAGCTTTCTTTTAAATTTTAGATAAAGCTATATCTTTTTGTACTTGCACCATCCTTGTAACATTTCTTCGATGTTAATTTTGGAACGTTTGCGAATATCTGATCAAACATTCAATTCTCGTTCAAAAATTGCATGTTAACCATTTCAGCGTATTTGAAATGAAACAATTTCATTTATTTATAAGTATCATTATATTACTAAGCATTATTTATCAACTGCAATTTCTCGGAACAATCTTATCGAACGAAAAAGGAAAATCCTTAATTTTTTTTCTCAACCGGTCATTTTCATTGCATTGTTTGTTAACGGGTAAAGCTGTATTATTGCAAGGGGAAGATATTTTCAACATTTCATTTTTAATGTAATATCAGTTTTGTTCTTATTATTAGAATGGAACTTTTTATGGGACACCACAGGGGACGTTATTAATCGATACTGAGACTGAATCCGGAATTTTAACAAGTTGTTACACTTGGAAGTGTTAAGAAAGAATAGAGAGATAGATGTAAGTTAACCTAACCACAAACTAATGTCAATTAAGAATTCTCTACTGATTTTTACTATTTTTGGCTCAACAAATTCGAAACTGGGAAACGGATCTGTTGGATTCAAAAAAGCATCTTTTAATTATAGATAAATTTTACGAAAATTGTTGTGAAGTATTTAAATTCTTGAGTAAACAATTTTGAGGAATTTAAACAATTTAATTGGGTTTCATTAAATGGATAACTTGAATGGGCTTCCATCAAGATTTCTGCATAAATAATTAATAAACAATTAGGCAAAAATATAATTATGATTGATGATCTGTTTGATGAAGTTTCTCAAATCGATAACATTTTTGAAAAAACCGAAAAGGAATTAACAACCTCTACAGAAAAATGGAAATCTATATTCTCTATTACTATTGTGTTTCAATAATACAGATATTTACCGGAGAGTTTATCGAAAATTTTAATACGTGCTCGTTGGTTAAATCGGAGAAATGTATAAATGTATGCAGTATAACAAAATTTCTGGCAAGATTCTAGCACTAAAACTAAGAAAAATGATGAAATTTGATGGAGCAAGGTATATTTACTGCATCTTGTTTGTACAGCAGGTCTTAAACTCGTTATCCAAACTGATATTTTCTTCGAAAACAAGGAATGTCGATCATAATCAACTTCCTGCATTGGTTTGAATTTCAACTTTTAGTGAATCGTTATAGATAAAGCTAGTTATCACACTAATTTAACGAATTAAATGTCACAAATGTCCCAAAGAAATGTGATATACAAGAATGGTTAAATAGAAATAGTAATATAAAATATGATAACACCTTCTTGAAACTAATTGTTGAACTTTGTACAAGTGAATAAACCACAACCAGTATATGTCTGATATGTTATCTGAAATATGGACATCCATAAGTGTACAATCAAAAGATGCCAATGACTTCCTGAAATTTTTCGTTAATGAATAACCCCACACCATGAGGTCAGAATAAAAGCATTCATTTGTGATGTACCTGCAAAATCTTACGTAAGATGTGTTATGGGACAGTAGATATGACTCATGTTCGAAACGTAAAATTAAAGGTATTTGCATGGAAAGAAGGGTGTGTTTTCCAAAAGTAGACAATTTTACTTTGAGAAATGATTTAGATTTTAGGATTAAAGTTGATGAAAATCATTATACAGGAGCATCAGTTTTGGAAATGATTCCTGGACTTGATATGATCAAAGATTTTCCATTAGATTACATGCACTTAGCGTGTTTAGGAAACACAAACTGTGGATGAACGGAAAAGTTCCTACCAAATTGTCATTTCATCAAGTTCTGAATATATCTAAATTCCTGTTAAATCAGGTTTCAAATATACCTTATGAATTTAGCCGTAAGTCAAGGTCACCAAATGAAGGTAGAAGGCAACTGCATTTCGTTTGTTTTTATTCTATTTAGGTCCTGTGGTTTTGAATAAGGTTCTAGATAGTGAGAAATATCTAAACTTCTATTCATGTGTCCGTGTTTTTTAATACAAAATCTAAGTGGCAACATAATGTTGAGTACAGTCAATGTTTACTGAAGTATTTTGTTGAAACTTTCATTATTTTGTATGGTCCCCAGATGTATCATAACCTATTACAGCTTAGTGATGATGTTAAAAGTTTCGGAGCATTAGGTATGTTCAGTGCTTTCCCTTTTCAGAACGAAATGAAGTGTTTGAAAAATCACATCTGCAAAACCGATACTCCTTACAATACATCGAATTGTCAAAGAAGAAAACTTGAACAAACTAATCATAAACTCTCAATGATAACTCAGTAGATACTATAAAAAATAATTTATTGATCAATAATGAGGTGAAATTATTAGTTCAGAGAATGTTAAAACTATAACACCTTTCTGAATCTCCTTGCAAGTCTTCCGAATTGGGAATATTTCTTGCTGGTGACTTTGGTTTACCTGAATTAATACATTCTCGAGACATCTCTCATAAATGTATGAAATTAGATTTTGAAGAAAAGTGTGTTATTGTTCCAATGTATCATTCTGAATATGTAAAGAGAATTCATGTTATTATGCATAGCTGATCATGCCAAAAGAAATAATCAGCTATGTATTATAACATTTCCAAAAAAATAGCTCACATCATTGTATCTAAGGGTATATTATTTTGATATACAACTTCTTAGAATTGTATTGTTATCTAATTTATCGGTCCATCGTATAAAAGGTTGTTGATAGGTTTATCAGGAAGGAATAACAGCAGGATAGAAAATTTCTAGATTTTTATTGAATAACTCAAAAATGGCTGAAAGAACTTGGACAATTGTGAAATTTAATGAAGAGGACGCAGTTGAGGCCGTGCCTCCAACATGGCCTCTAGTAATGCATGCTATTGGCCTCCTTACGCCAGAGAATAATTTGTGGCTGCCATTAAAAACTTAAGACCCAAACCCCTCATTGGCCTTCACATAAAATGAAGGCTTTCAAAAACCGGACGTTTGGCAGTATATATACTATACCGTTTCCGTCAAAAGATATTAGGGGAAAACTTGTTAAAAATCCAACTTCAACATCTTATATCCTACTCAGAAATCGAGATTAAGGGAATTTTAATCAATTTTCTTAGAGTTGAAAAATCATCTAAGCGTAAAAGAGAATTTCCAAAAAACTGGACCACCATTTACTTTGGTATATTTTATATTCAAAATAATTAAATTCTATTGTTTCTAGGTACCTGAACTTGCAAATCTTGGAGGAAATACTGCTTATGATTCCGTCAAACGGACAATGGTGGTTTTGATAACAAACAAGTTTCCTGGTAGATGTAGCTTCTTAGTTACTCAAGGTTGTCAAATTTAATTATAAGTAAGTCAAAAATTTACTAGGTTCTTATTGAATCAATTGAAGAGATCTCATAACCTTCGAAAGTGTCCAATTTTGTAGAAGGAAAAGGCCAAAAAACTGGATAAATTTCACAATGACAAAACTGTAGGATATTATAAATGTATTTTCAATCTACAAAATTACTCCCTCTTGAATTCACTCAAAATTGAATTGTTTTTAGCAGATATCGGAGAAGTTATCAATCCTCCCACTGCTTATTGTTGAAATTTTATTAGGATAAAAAGTGCATCAATACGAATACATATATCATTGGATGAATTTCTTAATTAACAACGTGAGAAGAGTTTTCTATATATAATTATGTCTTAAAAGCAATATTGTAATGTTGTAATGGCAGCAGCTTTATTTTATTTTACAGATTTGCAGAAGCTGCAAAAAAGGAGACCAGAAGGAGATTGAAGAATCCATTTCAAAATGGCTCAGAATTTAATTTATAAAGTATTCCTAATTTCCTTATCTGTAATATGTGCTGTTTTTGTTCATAATTTATTATATGTATATGTTTATCATTTGAATATTTTATTTATGTAGATTCTAGAAATTCTACATTTGAATTTGACAGGACCAACACACATTCTTTTTAAATCCACTGGACGTGTTGAATGGACATCTATTGGACATCTCGAATGCATCCGATGTCCATTATGTATGTACATTCATTGGACCAGAATGTACAATGTATATCTTTAATGTATCCATTGGACCTCCTGAATGTACGTCCATAGAAAGTTAAATTCAGTGAGATTCGGACGATTTCTGGAAGTTTCAAAGTAGATGACTGAACGTTTTATGGACGTCCTTAATCTACATTTTTCATCGTACCTGAATGTACGATTTACATCTTTCATGTACATTCATTGGACCTCCTGAATGTACGTCAATTGGATGTTAAATCCAGGGTTTTTCAACGTTTTCTAGACGTTTCAAAGTACACGACTGAACGTTGAATGGACGTCCATGTCAATTTTGTATGTACAATGAACATTCAAAGGACGTACATGTGCTATATGGTGAATCGATTTATGGATTTTTTCCATTCAATCTTAAGCTTCACAGCAAAAACTTACTCATTTTGTAGGTTGAATAGCGGAAATCATTAAATTTTTACAAAACTAGTGTCCTGATGAAAATCAACACAAGGCAAAAAGTATCTTCTAGCAGAGAGTTTTAATTAAATTAGTTGAAACGTTTTAAAAGTTGTTGACAGAATTAACAGCGATTATTCGTACTAACGCGAACCTGATGAAAAAATAAACAAACAAGCCAAAGTAGGATGGAAAATCTTATAAAAGTGTTAGGGCAGAAAGTCACGAGCTTGGTACAGGTTGTTTTTGCAAGAAGCTGCGATGATTTGAAAAAGTTTCCAAGGATAAGGTTAATTCGATAATCTAATCGCTAGGGCAAAATTATTAAAATTTCTGTCCAGCACTAATGCTTGGTTTACCACAAAGCCTATCATATCTTGGGACCTCTCTTCTCCATTGGAAAAACCACCACCAAATAACAGAATAACGAAGAAAAAGCCTCAAACTCATGAGTGGCAGTCTCAGAATTCTTACAATGAGAAACTCCCTGAAAGCAGCGTGATACATACATCTCTTTCATCGTACTCAATTGTTGGGAACACTAGAAGCGAAAATCTTCTACAAAACCTTTCTCTCTGAAAATCTTCCTGACGACGGAGACGATAGACCACCAAATAATACAGAAAATTCAAGGGAAGGACTATTGCAAAACAGATCAAGCATTAAATACGGTGACAGAAAATTCTTTAGTTTGCAAAGTTCATAGTAGAAAGTGAAAAATAATAATTGTCACCTTCTGGCAGCTGTGTGGAGTTGTTCTGATACGATACAAATTGGACTCGAAAGGAAATTCTCCGTTGAATTTGAAGCGCAACAAAAACAAGTTTTCGGATATTACAATTTGAAGTGCTGGTATGTCGAACCAATTCAAATTACTTAGAACTGGAACTGGCATCGGAATCTGGGGCTTCAAGGATAAGACAAAATATTGTCAAAACCTTGGAGTTCATTCAACAATAAACAGGGAGAAATACTGGGCTTAACAAACTGCGTCCAAATCATGTTAGAGAGCTACAACAAAGAGCAAATCTACATCATGACAGATAGTCAAGCAGCCATAAAAGCATTAGAGGGCGGTATATATGGCCGTCTTATCCATCAACAACTGGCAAAACTGGTGTGGGTGCCAGGTCACCAGAGCTTAAAAGGGATGAATTGACAGACATGCTGGCAAGAAAATGAAGCCAACCAACATATTTCGAGTCGGAACCTATTGGAAAGAATCAATGCCTAAAGCACCATAGTCAAACAATTCAAACGAGCAACAACAAGGCAAGGACCAAAAACTGGGCAGAAATTAAAGATCTTACCCAACCCACATTTTTCATGCAAACGAAAAACTCATGATTTACTGGGGCTGACAAAAAACTGGTAGGCCATAGGACTACTCTCAGGACATGCTTTGCTATAGTAGCAGCTACACAGAATATTTGTAGAACAAGAGACACTGTACAGATTGTCTGATGAGATCACATCACATAATTACAGATAATGTGCCATTGTAAACTTAAATAAAACAACTATGAAAAGTGTGATTTTCCCTAATTAGTTAAAATGGAACTGTTAATAGTTATTTTTTCTAAATTTAGAATGGCACATTATGGTATTTAAGTAGGTAAATAAATTACCTAGGAAACTATGCAGAAGACAATTTCTACTGAAGCGGCCACACAAGCTTTATAGGAAAATATTGTCCGTTTTTGGGTTCAAAAAATGTCCATAGTTTTGAGAGCACAGCGTTAATCCAAATTTAAACTACATCATCGTGTTCAGCGTGTCAAAATAGATGAGAATAGACTAAAATTAGACCTCGCGAAAATTCGGACAAAAAAATCCTTAAATGACTGGAATATAACATTTGCCATAAAACATGGACTTGTCTGGTTGTGCTGAGAAAAATTCTAACTGGTTATATCGACAGAAATGGGCTCATCCTCCATTATTATAGTCTTTACTATCCAAAACAAAACCAAATATAAATGTCTCAAGTAAACTCAATTTTGTTATATCTGGTTATGCCAAGTAAACACAAAATTATATTTCATAATACTTCAAAAGCACAAAATCTTTACAGTACCAAATTGATAGAAGATTTGCCGTAAGCATCCATAATTAATTTTGCAGTGAATAAAGCTGCCTTGAGAACCTCCAAACTAGTAGACATAATTACACTTAAACATAATCTAACATGACAGGAAACATCGTTTAGGAGCTCTTGGTGATCCACTAATCAAGTCGTAAACAGCTGAATATCCCTCCAGTAGAATTACTTAGTAACCTATAATAAGTCCTGTCATTGTTAGGCATGTTTCTTCAATCTAACAAAAAGCAAGAAGCAACTGTTTAAAAGTCATTAAAGACATTAAACATGTAGCAGACTCAATATTATATATTGGCGTGATTTAATTTTGAAATATTCATGAACATCTATCATACGAATAGATGAAAAATGTGCATGAAATATGAAAGTGTATATTTCTGGAGAAATGTTTAAATGTAAGAAGTAACGAATATATTGAAAAATGTGTATGAAATAGGAAAGTGTTGATCTACTTACAAAATTGTTCATGCATAGGTACACGATAGATTCAAAACTCTTGCAACATTCCTGTTCAATTCCAAACAAACTTATAAATCTTGGTTGTCTTGTGCAATCAGAACTTGTTTTCTTTCAGTGAGTTACACAGGGAAATATCAAATATCACAATGCTCCAGGTACGAAAGTGTTCACAGCAATTATGTACCCATTATCCATCAGTACCATGAGAAGTGTAGATATGTACAATGCAATTCCATATCCATCTTTTACTTCTACAAATAAACCCTGATTTTTGAATGAGCATTAGAATAATCAATAATAGATGAATCAATAATTTCAATAAAAATTCTTGACCCAGGTATGAATTATATATGAATTCTCGGAAAATAGGTCACACTAACACATATGTTTATTATTTTCTTCTTTACGTACGTTTCGGTCGTCATCAAAAGACTTATTATGTCTAAAACGGCATTTCTTAAAACTAATTGTATTAGCACAAAACGTCCTTATCGTACCAATATCAATTAAAAATGCCACGTCACCGTAACGAAACAGAAACAAGAATAATCGAAATTGTAACAAATAACAAAATAATCAACATATGGTGTGACCTATTTCCCGATAATTTATATATAATGAATCAATAATAGATGAAGTATCAAATATATAGGTAGATCAAGTTGGTTTAGGTATCTATCAAGCCAACACCCATCTTTAATAGGCGTTTGATGATTATTCCACTAGACATACTTTTCATATCACATATGTGGAAAAATAGTCAACTTCAAAATTACTATATATTCTTATGGAACCCAAGACCTATTTGGAAACTAGTTTCATAAAATATCCAAGATCCGTTCAAACGAGTAATATAAATTTACTCGATCACTGGTATATTAAATAAATCTATATACATGTAGAAGGTAACACAATGGAAGAACAAGGTACTAATTATTATTTTTCTTACCTTGTTTGGAATACTGGAAGAAAATATGACCTCACTATTTGTTTGAACTCACATTCTTTAGACAAAAAATACTGCACGAGGGAGTGTTAACTGCGAGTATCTCATAATGCATAATTGAATTGCATACTGCAACTGCAATCTGCATACGCATACTATGAAACTTATAACTTACGAAAGAGAAAGAACTAACAGGAAAGTGGAAACTGCTGACGTGTAACTGCCACATCGCACATAAATACAGAGGCCAACCATAGATATTACATAGAGGTCACTCCATGAATTATTCTTTGTTGCCATGTTGCCAATACTTTAATCGATTTTCCAGACGTAATGATCAATCTTGAAGTCTTGAACATGACAGCTAGAGTTCCCATGAAAGTGCATAGATTTAAATAGAGTTCACTATTTAAAATTAAGTTATTTTCCTTCGTACGTGAATCAATGAATTATTCTAATGTTCATTCTGGTGGTATTGTTAATTTTATTGGTATGAAAAGTGTGTGCCTTATTACTTACCTAAAGTTTAATTGAAATAACTCGATTTACGTACCTGGCATAGTATGGGAGTGAGTCATTATTAAAAAATTGTATTATGTACTTTCTGCTGCTTTATTTTCCTACATAGAAATCCTCATAACACATGTATAAATGCAGGAGTGCATAAATTAAGATCATTAAAAAATTGATTAAGTAAAAGAAACACCTATTGGTTCATTATTTATTGAATTGAAATATTAAAATAAATTTCTCTGATACGAACAACCAGTATTATTGGTGGAGAATTCTGTTTCAATGTTTGACAATATTTTCACAATTCCAGTTTTTGTAACTAGAAGTTTTCACAGGAGAAAAAGTCGACAACACTGAAGCCTCTTTGCTCGAGAATATTAATTCACAATGTACACTTCATTTATGTGAAATGCAGCTGCAGTTTATAATCACAATATTTTAGGTATGGCCTATTGATCATAAAAAAGTGAGAATCTATTTCGAAACAATTCCTAAAATAGATTGTAATTAATTGTGTTGCTGGTCAAACAGTTTTTTTGGCAGAGTTTCCATCGCTGAAATAGTGAAACCAAAGAATCTGAGAAACATGTTTATTTGGATAGAAAAGAAACAAAACTGGTCCTTTTGAAAGGATGGTAGTAGTATTCGGGTTTAGTCCTTTTGAAAGGATGGTAGTAGTATTCGGGTTAAGTGAGGTTGATCTGGGATGAGAGATGCGATGCGGGTAATATGTCAGCGATCCTATCCTTACCTATCCCTCAAGCATAACATTTACCATATTCACGACCGCTTTTTTCCGATCCCTATACCGGTATCAAACAAAGTTTACTATTTGAGGTACCTACTGGGAGTTTACGGATTAATTTGGTCATTGTATTTGTTCTAGTATTATTTGAGGCGTTAAGGGCAAGTAGCATATCCTAATAGGATTTTATGATATGTTTAGATCACTTTTGCTCTCAATGCAAATTACATCTGCAAAAAATATTGATTGGATGTTAAACCGTGTTCATCTTTGCAGAAATGAAAATTAAGGCACCCGTGAAGTTAAAAGCATTGTTAACAGGCTTTTGGAAAAGAAAAATAATCTTGAAGATAATGGAATCAAGTACCTATAGTTAACGAAGATCCATTTTGTTGTGTTCTGCTTACTCCTATTATTAGTAGAGGAAATTAATGCATAAAACTCTTATTTTTTCTAATGGGATGGATTTGAATGAAACCTTTTACATTCGCTTCATTTTTGGACCAATAAGCTTAACACTTTAGATTTTGGTGGTCGCACCCCCTCTGTTTGCTAGAGGAGTTTTTAGCAACCCCATTTTCCATCTCGCTGAGTTCTTAATCGAATTCCTTCAAATTTACATACAGGGGTCAGTGATTACGAATCCGACGAGAAAATTTGAAAATTCAAAATCGCGGATTAAAATATGAAAATGCATTTTGTACTATGTAGCCTAACTGATGATTTTAGAGATAAATACCTAGAGTCCAAAAGTGTTTAGAACCCAATTTTGCATACCTTATTTTTATGACTCGTATATCACCACTGATCAACCACCTCTTAGCCGACTCTTAGTTACCTCCATGCTGCAAATCTAAAATTGCCATTTGCAGCCATGATTTTGATTTTAGAGAAAAATTTCAAGATACAAAAAATGTTCTAAATTCAGGTTTTTGTAGGAATTGGCCATTTTTAATGTCATTTACTACCCTCCTCCACTTTCCCCCATCCCTAAAATTTTAATTGCATTTTCGGGCCATTCTATTGGTTTCAGGCAAAATTGACAAACACAAAAACTGTTAAGAACTCAATTTTACGTGATAAAAGTATATTCATATGTTAACTTTCAACCCCTTTTTACCTTGAGAGGGTGAACATCCCTATTTATTTCGTAAAAGAGCCAGATTTTTCTATGTAAATAGGGAAATGTTATATAAAAACACGTGAAAATTATATTTGAAGAATATGCCTTCATTCTGCACCATATCAGATAGATCTCCAAGTGGTGGGGGTGAAGTCACATAATGCATCGTTATATACAAGACGAAATAAAATGCACAATGTACAAATATTATGAAGTATGTATTTTAAAGATGTAAAAAAATTGTAAATTCACTTACCATCATGTACAGCATCCCGGTTTATGAATATACAAATGGTGGGACGTTAACACACGTCGATACTTATCGACTCCTTACATACCCAATCTGCTCAGATGCAGAGAGAAGAAATATTTTTGAGAAGTATTAGTCATATGTTTTTATATAACATTTTCGTACTAGTACAGAGGGATGTTCAGTGTTCACCCTTTAGTTAGTTAAGGGGTATGTATAAATAACTTCACACACAATAATTTGTATTATATATGAACTTTATAATAATTTTTTTTTCGTGATAAAATATGAAAAAAATAGGCATTTCATTTCGTCTTGTATATAGCGATGCAGCATGTGACTTCAGCTCCACCCCTTGGAGATCTATCTGATAGGATGCAGAATTAAGCGATATTCTTCAAATATAATTTTCATGTGTTTTTATATAACATTTCCCTATTTACATTGAAAAATCCGGCTCATTTACGAAGTAAGTTCACCCTCTCAAGGTCAAGGTAAAAAGGGGTTGAAAGTGAACATATGAACATACGTTTATTACGTAAAATTGGATTCTAAGCATTTTTTGTGTATTGTCAATTTTGCATTAAAACAATAGAATGGCCCGAACATGCATTTAAGATTTTAGGGGTGGGGGGATGTGAAGGGGGTAGTTAATGACATTGAACTAATTCCTACAAAAACCTGAATTTAGAACATTTTTTGTATCTTGAAAATTTTTCTCTTAAATCAAATTCATGGCTGCAAATGGCAATTTTAGATTTGCTGCGTGGGGGTAACTAAGAGGTCGGCTAAGAGGTGGTTGATGAGTGGTGATATGTAAATCATAAAAATAAGATATTGTTATGCAAAATTGAATTCTAAACACTTTTGGACTCTTGGTATTCTTCACTAAAATATCAGTTAGGCTACTAAATGCATTTTTATATTTAACCTGCCATTTTGTAGCCGCCATTCTGAATTTTCAAATTTCCTTGTCGAATTCTTAATCGCTGACCCCTCAAAACCCCTGTATGTAAATTTGGAGGAATTCGGTTTAGAACTCAGCGAAATGGAAAATAGGGCTGCTAACAACCTCTCTAGCAAAGACCGCCAAAATCTAAATTTTAACAAAGTTTATTGGTCCAAAAATGAAGCGAATGCAAAAGGTTTCATTCAAATCCATCCCGTTACAAAAAAATAAGAGGTTCTTGCATTCATTTCCTCTACTCTATATGCAAAGAGTTCACAGTATGAAATTTTCTGGTGAAATAGTATTTGTGGATTCAAGTGGTTCCTGTGATCATGGTGGATCTTCCATAACGCTTCTTTTAGGAGTTAGTAAAGTAGGAGAATACCACTTTGGGTGTCTTATACAAAATTTTCAAACTCAGGGAGTCTATGAATTAGGATTTAAAATGTTAAAGCAGTTACTTGAGGATGAAGGAATTTGCGGAAGAGGATTTCTAATGGTTTTTATGACAGATGATAGCTCTGAAGAAATAGGTGCCCTTCAGACAGTTTTTCCTACTTCAGAACATCTGAAGCAATGTGACATTGGTTGCTAAAAAATATAACATGTTTCTTGCTCATTATGAAAATACATGGACACGAAAGTCAGAACTTTTCTATATATTAACGAAATTCTACGGTCTTTAATTTACGAAAAATGATCAATAATATTATCATAAAATGTATCATTATGTTTTATGTGTTTTACTAAATCTTTTTCAATAGATATTAAACTAACATTGTATAAACGATTTTGGCCCATTGTATTTCGCATGTACGTTTTAATTCGTTTGAGAGTAGAAAATGATCTCTCCACCGATGCCGACGTGACAGGAATGGTGACTGTCAAACAAAGTAGTTTATAAAACTGAGGTAAGACTTGTTGCAAATCATTATCTATCATATATTTTATCATATCGGCGTGACTGTCGTAGTGGCCTAAAATATCTTTATCCCAGTATACAACGCATAATTCATTGTGCAGCGCTATTTTATCAAAAAAATTATATTTTAGAACTAAGTTATCTGAAAGTGTATTGAGAAACTCTTTTGAAAAAGATTCGAAAAATCTTCTATTCGTCAAATCGAAAAACTTCAATTCATGTAAATCGGAAAATCGAATCTCAATATTTGACCTTTAATAGTATCTAAAATTTCATAAAAAAGTTGTTTATAATGTAGTTTCTTGTCTACCAAATTATGTTTTCCTCCTTTTCACGGGAGAAGCCTCATCAGTTGAATAATTTCCAAATAAAATATTAAAATGAAATTCTGTATAACGGAAACTTGAATTTTAAAATGAGATGTGTTAAACGATCTCTTGAATGAATTATATTAGTGAATTTATGTTGTAAAATTTGGAAAATAAGATCAGTTTGTTCAAATATTAATTTAAAAGTATCAAGAAATAACAAAAATTCTTCATTTTCTAAATAAGATTTTAAACCAACAGCAGCATTCAATGAAACCTGATCTGTTGAAAAGTCATCAATGTTTAATATAAAATCAAATATTTCAATTAATTTGTCTTTATTTTTATGGATGGTAAACTAAACATTGCATGTGATGTAAAATTCCATCGAGTTCGAGCATTACAGGGAATTCTGTTTCCTACTATGTTATTTAAAACTTACGTTTGTTTGAAGACCGTTTAAATGTCCCGCCATTACAGATGCCGTCGTAAGTCTGATTTATTCGCAAAGTCAAATCTTTGAAATGTTTCCATTGAAAAATTGAATAAATTGACCGCTGTTCTTCCCGAACTAACATCGTAGAACCCTAAAAATCTTTCCACTAGTTGTCCATTTTTACAATTAATAATTTACCGAACAGACGAATTCTAATCTAACCTTATTTCGCGTGGTGTCACTCAACCATTATACCCGCATAAAACAAAACAAATGCCTGCAAATACTGACGCGTTAGTCATAAAATCGCGAAGCTTACTGTCGTATTTACAAAACAAATCTAACAATTCCCTAAAATTACCTTTATTAACTGAATTTTCAGTTTCATCATGCCCTCTAAAAGCTAAATCTTGAAATGATAAATACGATAAGAAATCAATGATTTTTTTTAAAACTTCGCGGTTTTCTTTAACTGTATTATTATGATTTTCGATTTCGCGTGTTCGTGTAGAATCAATCGCATTAACAATATTCTGTTTACCGGTTAATTTAAACTTAATACACGATGTAATATGTTCCTGCGATTTTTCATGTCTTTCTAGGCCACGAGCTAAATTTTTCAAATCATTATAACCCAAGTGCCCCCAACATGAAGTTGTATCTGATGTGAATAGCAAGCAATACCAGCAATATAATTTATTGTGTACATCAGATCCCGTTAACCATACATATTTTTTATAATTATCAGTATTAAACGATCGATTTTGATACTTCCCTGCCATCACTAATCCTTTCAAATCCGGTAAAGGCCGTTTGTTTTTGAAGAACACTTTTCTATCATATGTTAATCCACTAAATGGATTTTCTAAGAACTCTGCAACTAAGTAACTCATAATTTTAACGTTCACCGATTCCGATTAGATAAATTATAACTTAAAAATTAACTACTTAACCTTACTACGCCTCGTGGAATAAAAACAACAACTAACCGCATTCTTCTAGCAGCGGGAGGCGGGAGCGCAAGTAATCGTATTTCATTCGACCGACGAATGGGTACGAAAAGCTAGCCTCCCTACCCTGTTGCCGTTTTCGCCGTTTCACGCTATTTGGCGATTGACTGGTCGGAAAAACGGCAACTGTGTTGAACAACACATGCTCAGCGTTTGAGATATATAGAGAATCTAGCCTCTGACCACTGTTGCCAGATTGAAAATAACTACTGAGAACGGGGAATTAATTGTAAAATTTAAAGAATTATCAGAGAAACAGGAAATAAAATGGAGAATGATCATTAAGATAAATTGGTGAGGAGGCTGAGCCTCCTTAGCCTCCTTCGAGGAGCCGCCACTGGTCAGAATGGGCTCATTGTTTTCCCAAAAATCTTGTCACTAGGGGTCACAATAAGAAGATCACCATCAAAGTGTCAATTCGTATACTAAAATATTTCGTTTTACAAAGATGTGAAGCGTTTAATGCGGTGTCTCATCCCTCAGAGTATATGCTTACACGCGTCAAAGAGAATTAGGTATCATCGAAAATGAAGATGCATTTTATAATATCTGCTCATCTATCATGAATATGAAATGAGGTAGACGTATAAAAGTCCAACCCACGTCAATATCTCGTCGCACAAAGAAAGATTTACATGCAGGAACAAGAGCGATAACAGCTGGCAGACCTTCCAAATCCAAATTCTCACAATTTTACATTTCAAAGTTTATTCAATTCCGGTCTCCGACAAGGAACAATTATAATTAATTTCATAAAATCAAAAGTACAATAAAAATAAACACATTCAATAAAAATGATTCAAAAATGAATTATATGATGTATAAAAACATGAAACATTAAAATATAAAGGAAAGTCGAATGAAATAAATTTAGAATCTAAAAATGTATCAGAAATTATATCTTCGCTTTGTTTAAAAAATCGTGAATGTAAAATAGTTTTGAAATTTTATCTGGATAGAAAGTAAAATTTGAAGCAGATTGTTTCCAAACAAAACATTTTTAAAAACAATTTTTCTTATATACTTGTAAAATCAAATATTTGTATCAACCAAAAATATTAAAATTCCGTTAAAATTCAATTTACATTTTTGTCTGTGGAACTGCATTAATTCATGTTTTATTTGCCTATTTCTTTCATTTTTCTCCTTTGATTTCATTTCAATTCTACTTTCAATTGTGTTTATAATGAAGTTTTGATTTGCTTTCAAATTTAAATGAATATTAATGATTGTTTTCCTTGGTTTCAATTTTGATTGTAGTTTGTTTGAATTGTATTTCATTTTCATTATATTCAATTTCCATTATACTTTCATTTCACTTGTATTTTGATAATGAGAATGAGGCTTCCGATAATGAGAAATGGTGGCGCCACAGGTAAAACCATCGAATATCTGTGATATTTTGAGACAATGTTGCCAGGAGTAAGATTTACTACCTTAAAAATGAAAATAAATTTGATAACTTTCCTTGCAGTTGGAGACTGTTATATCGTTTATAACTACATAAATATCGAATTAAATGTAAATTCTAAACGTAATGATGGTTTTACGGGTAGTATCGTCGTAATGAACAGCTGGTTCCTCTATGAACTAGTTCAATCAATGATGGTTGTATTCTGTGCGTAATGAGAATTAAGTAAGATTATAGATTAGATTTTAATTGGGATTCAGGAAGAATTATGTATTAGTGAAATCATCGACCTTATTTATATTTATAGTCCAATGTAAAATGGAATCAACAAGTCGAGAAATCAACATTCGACGAAGATGTCGAAACCCCATTCAATAGGGTTTGTTACGGATTAGACGAACTACGGCTCAATCTTCGGCCATCTATTCCACAGAATCTGTTCACTTCCCTTACTTATAGTTTAATCCTACTCTGTGCATATATTATTATTATCTCTGATACTACTCATAGAATATTTTGTGACACCTCAGATTTGGCAAATCTGATTACTTGATGAATTTTCTAAGACCATTGATTTGTAAGTAACGGCAACACTGTCTGGAACAGACTAGGGCGCCCTCAGTTTTGCATTATCAGAACCTTACATAATTGAATCTTGAAATGAATGAATTCTGAACTGTAATGTAACGTAATAGTATGAGGAATAAGAATTCGAACATGGTTCGATATAAGATTAAAATGTGTTATTGCAACTACAAATATAATGGAAACGTGTGCTTTGATTTGAAATTCAAGCAAATACTAAGATATTCAGAAATACATGAAATAATTCAAATGTAGGTACTTTACATAACCAAAAATCGAGTAAATGTTTCAAAGCATCATTAAATTAAACTTCATTCCGAACATACTGAAGTTTTTGAAGAGCAATCTCATAGAATGCGAAAAATAAAGGATATATAAGAAATCTGTTCTAAATTACAAATTAAAAGAAAATCTTATAACGACTCTACAAAAATTTCGAATTAAAATTGAAATCTACATTCAAAATTCAATAAGCATGGAAATTGTATTGAAATCAAAAGAAATGGAAAAAATAGAAGAATGAAATTTAATGTGAGCCATGTTTTCGAATAGTATTAACAAATATACTCTCTTTTTGAATTAAGTACAACACTTCCTCTACATATAAAGGTTGACGTTCTTCCAAATTCATTCATGAAATTCAGATGTTTGGTTTTTTTTATTTAAAAGTATAATTTAAATCAACAAACATTCCATTTACATTTTATTCTATTCTCTGAAACTACTATATTTGTTACTTCGACAGCAATGCTTCTAGAACAGAAAGCAACATTCATAAGTAAACTTCAGTAAATTATGTTATATTTCAATTGAATTTATTCGTATTATCAGGCATTCAATTTAAATTTTAGTTACCAGCTTGAATATTTATACGCGAACGTATAATAAAAATTGATGTTTCGATAATTGAATTAGAAGGTATTTCAACGAAGAAACAAAAGTTTTAGACATTTTTGAGGGGCCAATGTAGTATGAAATCTATTTTAAGTGAAAGTATAATAAAAATTGAATATGGCTTAATGAAAATTGAATTATGCTGAAACAAAAAGGTTTAATTCTTATTATCAAAGGTTTTATTTCAATTATACCTTATTGAAATTATACATTGCTTAATTTTTCAATAAATACTAAAAAGGCGTTCCATACAAATTCCAAAAGTCACAGAAACTCACAATAATTGTGTAATAATTAAAAATAATTTTAGTGTAAAAAAATTTGTTATTAGACTTATTTTTATTTTTCTTTCAACCTAATAAATTATAAATGAACAATTCTCCCAATTATTAATAAATAAAAGACTACGCGTTTTCGGAATGCTTGCAGGCGCAGCTCGCAAAACGTGCGCTAATCGCACAGGAAATGCAATACTTGATATCCTATTTCATTAGCGCTCCATGTAGCGCTATCAGTATAAGAATAGGAAAAATGAGGTCCAGAATCTTGCAAAATGTGCGCTATTCGCATAGGAAATGAAATACTCGCATTGATTATGATTATGATAGCCTGATATGTCGTCGAGCGAGAGTTCTGAGTTTTTAATTATTAAATTAAAGCAATGTATATTACGAGTGTTTATTATTAAATAATTTGACAAGTTTTTATATTTCACAGTTAACTTAGATTTTTAACTCCTTTTATAACACATTTATACTTTGTTACTATATCTATGACTTGATGCGAAGTGCCACCAATAATTAAGAAAATAAAAAGAACGGTGTTACATATTTCACACTCCTCCTTAACATCGCAAAGATTTCATATTGTATAACAACGAAATTTTTTAATTACACATTATATTGAAATGACATTACATTACAGAATAGTGTTCCAACAAAGATAAAGTTTACAAACAAATTGATCATTTGAATACAATATAACTCGCATGTAACTAATATACAATATTACAATTTTTCTCTCAACAAACATTTATTTTCATCAATTTGCGAAAGTAAACAAACTTTTTGAAATCAAGAGCTTTCGTGAGTACATCAGTTTGTTGTTTATTTATAGAGGGATGTATTTCAAATTTCCCTAATAAAATGATGCTTTATATCAATATGTTTGGTACGTTTGTTATTTTCACCATTCTTAGCTAAATAGATTGATTAGCATGAAGAATGTCTTTCAAGATCCATTTATAAAGAACTGATTCGCTAACTGCAGTTGTGAAGAGGCTTGTACTCAGCTTATGTACTTTTCATAGAGATACAATACTTTGTTTTCTAGTACCCCAGAAAACGATATTACCGCGAACAGTTACTAAAAATTGTGTTACCGACTTTCGATCGTCGAAATCATTTGCCCAATCGACGTCTACATAACTATCAATAAAGGAACTTGAGTTATTACGATTAAAAATCAAACCAAAACGGTCCGTGTTTTTAAAATATCTCAGGACAAGCTTTAAATGCACCCAATGTTCATCTTTGGCGAAATCTTGGAATCTACTGAAGTAATTTAGCGCCAAACAAATATTTACATTAGATACACAACAACCGATTATTTGACTTTGAGGTTCATCAGTTTTGTCTTTCTCTTACATAGCTTTCGTTAATTTCAATTTTTTCTCAATAGGTGTACTACTTCCCAGTGGCGTAGTAAACGCGGTGCGGAGGGCGCACGTCTGTAGACGCGAACGAGAAAATCAAAATGTTAATTTTGAGTGTTGCAAAAATACTTATCGGTATATAATATATTATAAGATATACTATTTAACTACGTAAATAACAAATTATTTTTAATATTCAAAATGTGTTGATTATTTTTAGTTAAAATTCGAAGTGTATTTGTTATTTTCCTGTTCCTTTGTTTTTAGAGAAAGGAAGGGGTGCAAAGAGTTTATATGCTGGGGGGGGGGGGATGGACTGGGAATTGGCTACGCTACTGCTACTCCCTTTGCAATCTGCCATTTGATATTCTTGTAAAAACTTTTTGATATAAAAAGACTGGTGTAATTTTATAATATTTTCCACTCTATTGCGTTCAATTTTCAAACCCAAAAATTACTTAACCATCCCAAATCTACCATATCAACGGTTCGTTGAATTTCAATTTCAAATTACCAATTTCAGAAGTACCTTTATTAATTAGAATCAGGTCATCAACAAAATGACATATTAAAGTTCAAATGTTCTAGTTAGTTTAAAATGAAGACATGAAACATGAAATGAGTGATGAAAATCTTCTATTAACATTAATTCGTCAAATTTCTCATACTAATTTTCAGGAGATTGTTTTAGTTCATAAATGGAGCGGTTTAACTTGCAAACAAATTTCTGTTCGGCTTTTTCTTCAGACAGATTCATAAGCATTTCCTCCTTTAGGCCTCAATGTAAAAATGCTGTTTTTACATTCATTTGTACCATTTCGGAGTCGAATTCGTTTGCAACAGATGTCAAGGTGCGAAATGTTGCCAATTTTCCTACAGGAGAGTATGTGTCTGCATAGTTTGAAGACTGGTATTCCTTTGCATGTATTTCTTTTCATTCGTAGTTTCTTTTTTTTAATACATCACCCAATACATAAAACACCCAACGGATGTCCACTATTTCATGAATTTCTGACCTTTCACACGAGTCCATGCTTCTTCAAGGACTGTAGCTCCTCCTGGATTGCAGCTTCCCAGAGATGTTCATCTTCTCTTGCTCGAGTTTTCTTCTTTGTTTCTATGAATGTACATTTCACGATGGCCGCTTTTCTAAATCTCCGTAATTTTGAATAAGTGTAATTATTTCAATAAAGATAGATATGTTGTAACAGTTCTCTTATACCGATTGAGCTTCTTTACATTTTTCACCTGGGTGGATTTTTGTGTCATATACCGTTCCATTGCATAATTATTTTTGGAATGTATTTCTTACTATTCTATATTTGATATTTGGAATTCTCCGTTTTTTTAAGTTATTCGTACTTCATCTTTTAATGAACTAATTTATAACCAAGTATCAATTGTAATTAAACCCTACAACTTTGGTACTGTTTTTCTGCCCGATGGGCCCTGGTTATACTTCACTGTAGCTACCCTAGGAACAAGGCTATCTATATATAGTACAGTGACAAGCCATGTGGAGATAACCCATAGCCAGAAGTTCTCAAGAAAGAGTAAACATTTAGAAAAATCTGGCGCCCGAGTAATTGAAGTTTACCGCAGTAAGCAGTTTACCGAAAAAGTGACAAGGAACGTCATGCCCTATTCACAAATTCTTGGAAACGTTCAGTTACTTCTGACTTGCAATCTAGTAAATATACATGAGTAAATTGTGAAAAATCGTCGTGAAACGTCAAAATATAGCGTTTTTCATCATGAGTGGGGGGAGTTATTGGTCCGCATACGTCTGAATGGATTAATTCTAATAACCAATTAGTTTTTGCATCATATCTAGCACAATAATCTTTTGTTTGTCTACCTTTGATGCAAGGTTCACAAAGAACTTCCTCATTCTTACCATAATTTTTATCCATTAACGCTTTTCCGAACATGATTTTAAATTTACCAATGGATGTATGACCTAACCTAAGGTGCCAAAGCAAACTATTATTTGTTACTGATTGAACCTTCAGAACTGCCCTGACTGTTATTAAAATCTTTTATTTTGAATTTGATTGTAAACATGGAACCTTTCTTCATGCCTTCCAGACAGACCTTCTATCTTTTAGTTAGTACAAAAATCTTTGAAAATTATTTGGAAGTATTACCACTAGTAATGTTTTAAAATTTTGTCTGGTTTCCACGTCCACTTATGTGACCAACGAAAGAGGACGGTACGCTTTCATGTCTTTGTTATTTTAGTTGTCTTGATTCCCCCAACAATAATTTGTTCTTCACGAAGTGAATATCAATTCCTTCAGATTAATTTGGTAGTAAAATATCTGAAGATGCAGCTATTGGGTTATAGGGTCTCGTTATTCCGCCTAAGTCTTAGGACCTAAGTCCCTGAAACTCGGTTATGTGTCGCCGTGCTGAGATTAAATTAACTCTAGTACAGCACGCTTATTTCCGTAAGATTTTGCACTTTACCCGAGAAGAATTTTTGATCATGTACTCCCTCACGAAGCGAATACTGGGCCCATAACCTCTGAGTTCTTAATTATTAGATTAAAGCAATATTGTGAGTGTTTATTATTGAATAATTTGACAAGTTATTATTACACAGTTAACTTAGTTCTTCAACTCTTTTTATAATTCACTAATACTTTGTTTCTATATCTAAATTGATGAGAAGTGCAACCAATGATTAAGAGAATGAACAATGTCAAAAAATGTCTGAAATATCGAAATCCACGCTAATAGTGGAGTCAATCTACGGAAAAATAGGACTGGGTTCGTGAAAATTTGATAGAGGTAAGCATCCTGGGAAAAATCATAAGATCCTGAAATTTCTATTACCAATATTGGCTGGAACCATGTCTAACCTTCAAAAAACTGTTTTTTGTCAACTGTCAAAAAAACTTGACATTTCTACATCTCTATTGATGCGTAAATGTTTACTTTTTTCCACTGCCAAAATAATTCACAAAATAAACATGAAATAATACTTTTTGAAGGATTTATTTTTAACAGAGTCAATTATTAAATGATTATTCATCATAAAACAATTTCATTTATTGGAATAATAATTGATAGTAAAGTTTGAACAATTACTTCCAACATAAATTCCCGAAGATGTTCCATGTTCCTGCTGATCAGAAACGTTAGATATTTCTTGAAGAGTTGATTCCACAATTTTTTTAGATAGTTCAATTTGTTTGGAAGGAGATGGACAATTCAATATTTTGTTAGAAATCTCAATTTTGTTATTCAAACTATCTTCTATATATGCTTCTGCTACGGAGGCAGATTTCCAGCCACCGTGACGTTTTATGGATGTAATGTTGCCCCCTGCACTGGCCAGAAGAGTTACAGAGCTTCTCCTGAAACAGTGACCTGTGTAGCTCTTATACATGTGTTTTCCAAGCCATTTTGCAATCAAGGTGGGAATTTCTCCTATTTTATTTATCCCCACATGTTGGTTAATACATTTTCCTCTCGAATACTTCAAAAATAATCTGTTACTTTTTGTATGAGGCGGCCGTAGTGCTCTATACTTGCGGTATATCTCAACATAATCAGAATTTGAAACAGTAAACGTTCTTGCGCAATAGGTCTTCGTATCAGGTATTTTAACAATCAATATAGATCCAGCATCTTCAATGGCATCAATAGTTATATGTAATAATTCTTCACGGCGACAAGCACCGCTGATACCCAAAATTAGAACAACCTACAAATAAAAAATATTGAAATTACTACTAATCTTACAAAATTATGATGTTTATCTGTATAAAGTAAATTTGTTTCTTTATCAGCATCTTGAATAAATTTATTTATATCATCTCTCGATAAAACTTTAGATTTCTTTCCTCGGTATCCGACGCACTTGTTCTTGTAGATGATTAAGAATTTGATAATTAAAAATTTGGAAAACATCATTTTCCGGTAAAACGGAGAAATTTTTTTTATGAATTCCTAATTTTTAAAAGTAATTTTTTTAGTGTTGTGTTGATTAGCGTTTGTGTTTTCGTTGTGCACGTTAAGTTACAAAAATTAAAAGAAATGTAAACAAACAAATTGTTTCCAAAAAAATGAAAGAAAATTCCAAGGAAAAAACGTCATTGAAATTATCGTGTGATAAGTTGATTTTTTTGGTCAATGATTACGAATTTGACATTGAAAACGTTTCAAAGAATCAAGAACTTACCTGAGATAGGTGAATATTTTCTTCTTGAAATATTCAATAAAATGTTTCTTTTTGGCAATGATGTGCAAGAGCTCAAAACTATTACAATCGTACCTATTCCCAAGCACAACGATAACGTGACCAAGTTCAGGCCAATTTCATTGATATCATGTATATCAAAAACACTTGAAAGACTAA
Organism: Endomychus coccineus; assembly: GCA_958510875.1. Classification (NCBI taxonomy): domain Eukaryota; kingdom Metazoa; phylum Arthropoda; class Insecta; order Coleoptera; family Endomychidae; genus Endomychus; species Endomychus coccineus. The sequence continues at coordinate 44,369,121 of OY294070.1, forward strand.
TCAAATTACGTTTGGAATGGTGGTTGGAACACCATAAGTATTATCCCACGTATCAATATGGTTACCGATGCGGAAAAGGTACAATTCATGCCGCAGGACAGCTAATAACAGACATACAAAAGACACTTTCTGCCAATGATTATCTTGGAGCTCTATTTTTTGACATCGAACAAGCTTATGATTCTGTTAATTTAAACATTCTTGAATCTAAATTGCGTAATATTCAAATACCACCTCAAATTGCTAGAAACATAGTGAACTTGTACAGAAATAGAAAGCTATATATAAAAACGAACGACGGATCTAAATTAGGTCCCAGATATGTTTCAGCTGGCTTACCACAGGGCTCAGTCCTCAGCCCTATTCTATTTAATATTTATACCAACGATTTGGCCACATTTGGTAGATTTATATTTGTTCAATACGCCGATGATATTGTTGCTTACTGCATTGAAAGGAGCATGGAAAACTGTCACACGTCTCTTAATATCTGTATGAAAATTATTTTAGCCTGGGCTAACAAAAAACAATTTAACTTATCCGCTACTAAGACCTGTGTAACCATTTTCACGAGGCACAGAATTCCAGGGTACAACAGTCTTAAATTGGCCAATCAAGACATTCGATATTGCAAGGAAGTTAAATATCTCGGTTTCATTTTGGACACAAAGATGTTATGGACTCCACATATTAAATACTCAATTTCCAGATGTGAAAAGGCACTCAATATCTTACGATTAGTCACAAAATTGTCTTGGGGAGCAGATATAAGTACAGCTCTATTATTATATCGGACCACTATACGTTCTATTATCGACTATGGCTGTATTTTTTATGGATCTTGCAACAATACCATGCTGAAAAGATTGGAATGTGTACAAAATAAAGCTTTACGTATATGTTGTGGAGCCATGATTTCCACCCCAATTTGTGCCTTACAGGCTGAGTGCAATGAATTACCATTAACTCTACGTAGACAATTCCTTGCGTATAAATTCGTTATTAAACTGCGAGCATCATTTGATGAAGAACTGAGTATTAGAATAACAAATTTATGTACGGATAACCTGACAAGTTCATATTGGAAAAACCGAAATTCTCCTCCTTGTGCACAAGCTGTTGAATCAATGGGTGACATATCACAATTTTTATTTAATAACAGCTGCTATAATTATTTTTGCGGACCCTACAAGCAAATATTGCTAGATATCCCTGTCATTCTACCTAGCTATTCTAAGATAGATAACTTGAACCATAAAATATTACTCCAAGAATTGGAACATTACGAAAATTTAAAAAAAATCTACACAGATGGCTCAAAAATGCCTGAATCAGTGGGTCTCGCTATTTATATTCCCGATGATAATCATACAATAAATTTTCGACTATGTAAATTTTCTTCCATATTTACTGCTGAGGCTATGGCGCTATTACAAGCTTTGAACTATTGTCAGCGTTGTGTAGCTAAAGAAACGATTATATTATCAGATAGCAAAAGCGTATTGAAATCATTAAAAAACGTTAACCGTAAGAGTTCGCCCCTTATTCTAATGATAGTCCGGAAATACATGGAATTACTTGAACAAAATTATAGTATTATTTTTGTTTGGGTTAAAGCGCATTGTGGAATAAAGGGAAATGAAAAGGTTGATCTGTACGCAAAGCAAGCCACCAATTCTGAAAACTATCTACATAAAGTCACACCACACAGTGATTTCATCTGCAACTACAAATCAGAGATTAGGAGAACATGGATATTACTTTACAAACAGCAAAATCTGCGAAAACCTACAAACTATTTTTTGATTCATCCAGAAATTCCAAGAAAATCATGGTATCACAAAACGTTACAATTGCCAAGAAAAATATACACCACTATCGTCAGATTGAAATTTAATCATGGTCGCTTTCCTGCACATTTAAATTATATTAAAATACTTCCCACAAATCTGTGTGAATGTGGCGAAGTAGGTGACCTTAATCATTTGTTTTTTAATTGTCCGCTCCGTCAATTGGAAACTGCAACCTTAATAGAACAGTTAAGGCCGTACAACTTAAATTACCCGTTAAATATAAACTACTTGCTAAGCACTCAAGACATAAGCTTATACCAACTGCTGTATAAATTTGTTGTTTCTGCTAGGTTAGATATTTAGTATTTGTGTAACCTCCCTCTCAACCTATGTTAAAAACCTGGACATTACCCATGGTCTTCCTATGTTTTGTGTAATAAGACGTTATGAGAGACCCCTTAACGTGAAAAGTATCCCTGTCTATAATCCCTTGAGTTTTTTAGGTGGATGATTTGTAATAACTAAGTTTTATGACGCTGGCAATGGCACCCTTACTATATTCTGAATTCTTTTATTCCAATTAATTATTGATATTGTACCCTTGCTGTACGTGACAGAGGCTGTTGGCTAAAGGTTACGACCAAAGCCATATAATTAGAAAAAAAAAAAAAAAACGTTTCAAAATAACACAAGGACTATGTGGATTCTGTGGAAATGAGGGGAAAATTTAAAAATACAAGCATTTTCCTACATTTATACAAGTTTGTAACTGTTTAGTTATTATTTATTCCCCTGATTTCTTAGTTTTTTGTTGCACATTTGGATAAATAACGTTATCTTGAACATGAGAAGTCTAAATAAAAAATGTCATAGGGACTGTTCATTATTTTCATCCAAAGAATTTTTGGTTATTGAATTGGCCTACTAAAATTGTAGCGCCTTGTATAAAATACTCAGCACAACACATGATACAAAATGTGAGGTCAAATATAACGTTGAATATCATAAATAGTATTCCTTTAAAGGGAACGCATCAACATTCAAATTGATTCTAAACCTTTTACGGTTCCTACGGAATTGTTTATTTCCTTTATGTATGTATGAACTATTACTAATTATTGTTCAGACTGAACGATGTTATTTTTTGAATTACGCGCTTAGATTCATTTCCGCGTAGCACGATCGTCATAATAACATGAACTATAGACTCCTAGTAAGTATACTAGTTGATTTTACCGGCTACGCCCCGCTGACGTACAGTTGTTTTTATGTGCAACGCCTTTGTGAGGGTTTAGTCGGATGATAGTGCGTGGTAACCTTTATGTGTGGCGTATGGGCACCTTTAGGTTGTAACTCTGACAGACGCCACTTTGACAGTTGAAGGTTATATAGAGATAGCTACGCGTTTATAGAAAATTTTACTATTAGCACGTGTCACAAGTTATTGTATGGTATAGATCGTATGTCACTTTGACATTTATAGGTTATATAGATAGAGAGTGCTAGGTATTTATAGAAGAGTATAAAATTGTAATGGAGTCAAACCTTAGTCGAAGGTGTAGTTGTAGAGTACTCTCTTGAATATGTGACGTACGTCACTTTATCAATTATAGGTTATATTATTCAATCATTGAAGCTTCAAGTATTGCAAAAGAAAATGCTCATAAAATATAGTCGCTCTACAACTACATGGCTCCTCAAATACTATACAACAAACCAAAATATTCCAACTCTACCTTTTCAAAATTAAAATGTCTTTGAATCATTGATATTGTAGAATAAAAATTTAATTAATTCATTGACGGAAGTACATTATGATTTTAACTTGTTCAAAAATCTGTGGAACTTTAAGAAAGAATCTACATATAGGTACTACAACAGTTACTTATACGAATGTTAATCGAGTATCATTTTAATTACTTATTTGTATGAAAAGCAACTATATTTCTTCAAAACTACCCACCTATTTAAAGTAAACAGAGGAAGGTACCTTATACGTGCCGGTACCTTTTACGGGCTGACGTACAGTTGTTTTTATGTGCAACGCCTTTGTAAGGGCTTAGTCGGATGATTGTACGTGTTAACCTTTATGTGAGGCGTGTGGGTACCTTTAAGTTATCATTCTGACGTACGTCACATTTGCAGTTGTATGTTATACCGAGATAGGTACGCGTTCATAGAAAAATTTCCTATTAGCACATGTTATACGTTATTCTATGCTATAGATCGTATGTCATTCTGACATTTATGTTAAATAGAGAGTGGTAGGTATTGATAGGAGAGTATGAAATTGGAATGGAGTCAAATCTTGATCGAAGGTGTAGTTCTAAAGTACTCTCTTGAATTTGTAACGTACGTCACATTGCCAATTCTAGGTTATATAATTCAATTAACGAAGTCGGTGTACAACTACTTGGCTGGATTTAAAAGAACTTTGTTTTACTTTACTCGTACAATAATGTACAACGAATATAAAATATTGCAAGTCAAAAGTAAAAGGTGCGTTTGCATTGATTGTGAAGTGCAAGTGTATCTTCTTGAAAAGTAACATGTGTCTTTGTATCATTCAATTTCAAAGATAAGAATATAAAATTTCTATTAGTTTATCGACTGAAAGGAAACATGTATTGTTCAAAAGTCGTTACCAATGTCAATTGAGTATCATTTTCATTAATTATCTGAATGAAGATAATGCTATTTCTTCAAAAGTACCTACCACCTATATTTACTACAACTACCTATTTAAAGTAAGCAGAGGAAGGTACCTTATAGAAAACCGTTCATTTTTTGTGGATGCAGGAAAATGACTTTCTGTTTCTAACAATTTGAAAGTATTCCTTCCCAAAATTAAATTCGATAACTTCTGAAATGTAAGGAGTCTTGTTTGTATTTTATTAGTTCATGGACTGAACGGCAACATGTATTATCTTCTTCAAAACTCTCACCCTTTAAGAAAGAATTTACATATACTTATTACAACAATTACTTGAATCTTGTACCTACTTACCATTGTTAACAGAGTATCATTTGCTACTATTCTGAAGCACTTGGAAATTATTCAACCATACTGTGGGATATATTTGAAGGTAGGAGCTATTACGCTTTTGGAATGGTAAAGTGAGGTGAAGGAATTTGTTAATATTAATGATTATAAATTGAATGTTATACATAATTTTCTTACATTTTCGTTTAATTATCCAATTTCCGGAAATTGAAAAATTTGTACACTATGTAAATGTCAAAAGTATAGATGTAATTTTTATTAATTAAAAAAAATACAACAATGTACATAATATAACAATAATAAATGTATATGGAATATGATTCTCATTCACTTGTTGAATTTTGTAGACTTGTGTGTTCAGTGGAGATTGTTTTTCTTTGTTGAACATCTAAAAGAAAGTTAGAAATAATCAATAAGAAAATATTAATAATCGATAGATGATAAAATAGCTGTACTTTGGCTAAAAATAATTGTTATTTTATATTGAAATTAAGTTATTCGATAATTGTTATTGAAATACATATTTTCTAATGAAAAATAATTTGATAAGAATGTAATTACCAATTATTTTTATGGACGAACACACCACGGGAAGGTAGACAGCTTGGATTTGATATCTTTCACTAATATCGATTAATATTATAAATTGTTGTTAATAATTATATGTACTTTGAATTTTGAAAAACGTTTTAATTTGAAAAATATCAAATACCGTGTTCGTTAATATCATTTCAGGTGATATTTCATTTACATCGAAATGTAAATCCTATTAACCTCGTTTGAAAGTTTCTATCAAAATTTTTTGAGTGAATTTCCGTTCGAGAGAAGTCGATGCTGTCTGGCAGACTTTGTCTTATCGAATCAGGAGAACTCTACTATTATTATAATTCGATAGATTTAAAAACTCTATTTCCATTCACTAAAAAGGAATGTAATGAATGTTTATAAATTTGAAATTTGTGTCGTGTGATGCGATAGATAATCGAATCGAAACGTACCCGTTTCACAAATATGTACAAAGTCTATACTTTCAATTCGAAACGTATGTGTATTGCTTATACATAACGGCTTTGAGCGGGGTTCTTGCATACGTCCGAATCTAATTGTATTTACAATGTAAATAAGGGTAAAAAATTGATAACACGTTTCGATCGTTTATAAACGACCATTTGCATTACAATTTCAAATAAATTAACATTCGTCATCATCAAAAGGACAATTAGCATTTATGTGAAATCAGTTTACCTTGACCTTCATCTTATCGATGTTGGAAAATTCTATTAATATTATAGAGTTCAAAAGTTATGTTAACTTTTTCCATTCTCTAAAAAGGAATGTAATGAATGTTTGTAAATTTGAAAAATTTGTGTCGTTTGATGCGATAAATAATCCAAACGAAAAGTACACGTTTCACAAATATCCACAATGTGTATACTTTCAATCCAGAACATATATGTATTTCTTATACATAACGGCTTGGTAAGCGGCGTTCTTGCATACGTCCTAATCGAATTGTATTTACATTGTATATAAGAGCAAATAACATGTTTCGATAGTTTATAAACAACAACTTTGATCACAATTTCAAATAAATCAACATCCGTCTCCGTTCAAATGACGATTAGCATTTAAGTGAAACCAGTTTATCTTGACCTTCATCTTATCGATGTAGGACAGTTCTATTATTATTATAGAGTTCAAAAGGTAAACTTTAGCATTCTCTAAAAAGGAATTTATGTTTGTAAATTTGAAATCTGTGTCGTTTGATGCGGTAAATAATCCAAACGAAACGTACACGTTTCACAAATATCCACAATGTCTATACTTTCAATCCGGAACATATGTGTATTTCTTATACATAACGGCTGGGTAAGCGGCGTTCTTGCATACGTCCGAATCTAATTGTATTTACATTGTATATAAGAGCAAATAATAACACGTTTCGATCGTTTATAAACAACAACTTTGATTACAATTTCAAATAAATCAACATTCGTCATCGTCGAAACGACGATTAGCATATCAATGTAGGGCGTCCATATACACTATATTTTTTGTAAAAACATCTGGGCTGTGGGCCCGCAACAATTTACCTTGAGTCCTAGTTTCGTCTATTTGTATTTTCACGGCGTCGTAGGATCGTGCCCTCGATAAAGCTACGTAAAGCATTCCGTGAGCGAAAACTGGTTGTGGTAGATAGATACCTACTTTGTCGAAGGTCTGACCTTGCGCCTTGTTGATCGTCATTGCGAACGCCAACTTGATCGGAAACTGACGTCGTTTTAGCTGAAACGGAACGTTTCGATCTGCGGTCGTCGTTAGATCCATTCTGGAAATGAACACTAATATTCTGCCCCACCTATAAGCCGGGTGACTCATTTTAAATAATCCCCTGGAATATCTCGAGAGATATGTATCAGATGGAAAAATGTTCTTGATAAAATTTCATGGTTGCGAGGGGGCCATCCTATTCTGTCAACAATTTTCCATTCAAAATATCCAATGGCATTACTGAACGCCTTTGTTCAACTCAATTTTGTAAATTCATGTGATATTTCTCCCCATTTCATTGGTGGATAGATTGACAATAGTTATACAATGTAATAATGTAATAATTGTTGACGGCGACAAGCACCGCTGATACCCAAAATTAGAACAACCTAGAAATAAAAAATATTGAAATTACTACTAATCTTACAAAATTATGATTATATCTGTACCTTATAAAGTAAATTTGTTTCTTTATCAGCATCTTGAATAAATTTATTTATATCATGCCTCGATAAAACTTTAGATTTCTTTCCTCGGTATCCGACGCACTTGTTCTTAATGAGCGGGACCAATTTTGAAAACTTCCTTTTATCAATATTTTCCTTAACACTCAATGTACTTTTCAACATTGAGTAAGCACTCCATAACGTAGGAGGTTTTATAATTTTTGATTTTTCCTCAAAATAGTATATAAGAACATTTTCAGAAACCTTTTCTACATGTTTCTTGTCGCACCATTCACGAAATTGGTCATATGTTTTCTCATATACTAACTTGGATTTGGCCGGTAACATATTAGATACTATTGCATTTGCTTTCTCAGATATATCTGATGGGGTATCACTACCACTATCATAATCAACGTCCATCTTCTTGAAAATAACTTGAAATTGAAGCAACTACGAGCAAACACAGTCAAACAGTCAAACACGCGGCGTGCCAACAAACCGTTTCTATAGTATCGACACAGAAAGACCACTGGATGCTGTGAAATTGTATTGGAAGTATTGATAACATTAAGGATAACATGTATGAAAAGAGAAGTATTATTTAGTTATTTTGGACTTATTTTTTTCATGCAGGAAAAATACGATTTTACTGAAAACATTGAATAATATTTTCAAAATAACAGTCGTTTAAAAGCGATAACAAATCGGGACAAAAAACCACGTCAAGATGTATTGGAAGTATTTATTTTTAATATATTTCAGACGATGTAAATTCACATTCAGAGCTGTACAAAAAATGTTGTTTGTATTTCGTGTATAAAATTCATGTTTTCATGGCACATTCGAGAGAATTTTTAACACTCCCATGTGCCATTAAAAAAACATTTTACGCACTTAATACAAAAATAACTATTTTTGCCCTTTTTCAAGGTCAGTTTTGGAGTTTTATTTTTTTTCGACCCCTTAGACTTCCGACTGAGATTTGAAATTGGTACCCTTTCATTCTTGGTATTTGAGGAACCTTCAGTCCAAATTTCGTGACATTCCGTTCAGTCCCCTTCTGGAATATATATATATGTATAAATACGTTTTTTGGAGCAAAAATTCAAATTGAGCTATCTTAGCCAAATTTCATTCAAATTGGATGAAATTTGGTGAAAAAGTAGGTCGCGGCGGTCACAATAAGTGGTTAAAATATGGGCTGAAAATATTGGATAGTTTTGCTTAAAATCCAAAAGTGACCAATTTAGCCCAAATTTTAAAATGGCTCACTCTTTTGTCGCACAGGCCGCGTACTCTACTTGGGCTCCAATTGAAGGTTATATTATGAAGTTTAATGTGATATACGTCCATATCGATTTATCCATTTTTTGCCCATTTACGGTATATATATCGTAAACCAGTTATGTGATCCACATCAACGTTACATTTTTTGTACTATGAAATAAATTATTTTAATGTAACTACATGTATATATATTATAGTGAATATACAAACATCATATACAAAATTCAATTTTTATTATTAACCCTTCGATAACAACGATCATTCAATGTTTAGGACCGCGCCTCTTAATAATACAATAGAAAAACTTTTATTGAACACGGTGTCAGTTAAGAAAAAAATTAAAGCATATTTTAATATATATATATTTTTTTACTTATAATGTTCAATTTCTTGTATAGTATAAATTTATTGAAGTGTTTTATTTACGAAAATTATTTGCAAAATATTTCAAAAAAATATATATAAAAGAGAATAAAAGAAGGTATAATGAACACGTTAGCGCATCAGGTGAAATTGAATGAATACAAATGCGTTATTTAAATTTTGAAAAACATTTCTATATTTTTCACTTTTTGAATATATAATATGTAATCATTCATTTTTATTGAGTCATTTTTTTGAAGATATTTTTCAAAAATAAAATTTTGCGCATGATGTATGTATATTTACTATAATATATACATATAGTAACATTAAAATAATTCATAGTACAAAAAATGTAACGTTAGTAATATATGTATCATTCTTTATACTTCTTAGGTAGCTTGGACCGTTCCATTACTATAATATGCTTACTATGTAGTTTATAATTAATTAACTAGAATCAACGATCCAGCAGCCGGCAGTATTCAGATAATAGTGCAGTCAAATGCATTCTCTTCGGAAATTTATCAGAAACAAAGTCTACCTCATGTAAAGTTGCGCAAAAATTTTGAAACAATAAATTAACAATTTAATTAGGGTATTTGAGATTACATAAAAATTCATGAAAAATGATCAGGTAAAGACTACTTTTGGTCAGTGAACATACGAAAATAGTTGAACAAGTAGTTGAATTGACTTCATTTGTTATAAACAATTTATTTATTAACAAATAGACGAATTTGACCAAAACTACAAGTTTAGGATCGTTTTCGAATAATTTTGACCTTCTGAGTTCGATTAAGTCGTCAATATCGTCGAATTAATACCCGCTAGTTTGTTAATTTGTTATAAACAAATTATGTTTATTAATAAATATACGAGTTTCACCAAAATCTTGAGTTTATAGTCCTTTTCAGCTAATTTTGTCCTTCTGGGTACGATTTTATTGTTATTATGATCTTTAAATATATACATTTTTGAATTGTTATAAATAAAGTATTTATTAATAATTATACGAATTTGACCAAAATGTCGAGTTTATAGTCGTTTTCAGCTAATTTTGACCTCTTGAGTACGATTTTATTATTATGATAGTCCTTAAGCATTGTTATAAACAAATTATTCATTGATAAAAATACGAATTACGCCAAAATTTCAAGTGTAAAGTGTTTTTTCAAATGAAAGTATTGATAGTCAAATAAATTATATCAAAAAAAAAGGGATCAAATCTTAATAAAATAACAAATTAATTAATAAGAAAATGCCATGTTCAAGAAAAAAAAAATAGTTAATTCAAACGCATCATTCAATAATACTTCAAAATTCTCGCTATAATGCTACGAAAAGGATATTTCTTTTCAAATTCAAACATCAGGGAATTTTAAATGAGTTTCAAAATAGAGATTTTGTTTTTTGATATACTTTATTTGACTATTAACACATTAATTCTAAAAACACTGTACACTTGGAACGTTTGGCACAATTCGTATATTTATTAATAAATAGTTTATTTATAGCAATTCAAAAATGTATCATCCATTTGAGGTCTATAATAACAACAAAATTAGCTGGAAATGACTATAAGCTTGACATTTTGGTCAAATTCGTATAATTATTAATAAATAATTCATTTATAACAATTCAAAAATTAATGTATGCATTTAAAGACCATAATAACAATAAAATCGTACTCAGAAGGCCAAAATTAGCTAAAAATAAATATAAACTCGGCATTCTGGTCAAATTCGTATATTTATTGATAAACATAATTTGTTTATAACAAATTAACAAATTAGAGGGTATAGATTTGACAATATTGACGATAAAATCGAATTCAGAAGGCCAACATTACTCGAAAACGATCCTAAACTCGTAGTTTTGGTCGATTTCGTCTTTTTGTTAATAAATAAATTGTTTATAACAAATGAAATTAGTTCAACTACTTGTTCAACTATTTTCATATGTTCACTGACCAAAAATAGTCTTTACCCGATCATTTTTTATGGATTTTTATGTAATCTCATAAATGCGCTAATTAAATTGTTAATTTATTGTTTATAAGCAATTCAAAACTTCTGCGCAGCTTCAGATGAGCTTTGTTCCTGATAAAATTCCGAAGAGGATGCACATTGTCCCATCAAAATCGGTCCATTTACTAGGATTTCGAAATTTGGCATATTTTTATACCCATTTGACTGCACTATGAGATTTAACATGCTTACATTAAATAACTCAACGTAATTGTAAAAGTTCTATATAAATAAATATTGCTTTCTTTTGAAAACTTCAATTAAAATTAAAACCCACACATATATAACTGGAGCAGTCGTAAAGGATTATTTTTCGTGAAAAACAACACAGCTTCCCGAAAAATTGGTGTAACAAAACCAAGAAATTGAATTGAAGAAACTCTAGATGCAGCTGAAAGTCCAATAATACATGAAGAAAAGGCCCTTAATCAAAATATTTCTTACTCACTTAACTCGAATCATAACGCGCTCACACAACCACAGAAACATCCCAATTTACAATACAAGAATTTATCGCAACCAATGAGGAATATACAGCCAAATCAAAATCAACATAAGTTTCAACAGTTCAGAAACGAAAGTTCAATTTTCCCATCGCAACCAATACCTATAAAACCCAACTCCAATCCAAATTTCCGCCCATACTTTCCAACCGCTTCAAAGACTTTAGATATAAATCTACAACAAAATGTTAATGCCTTTCGTCCTAATCATCAAAATTCTAAGCATTTACCTAAACTAACGCCAATGTCTATATCTACGCAAGCTCAACCATCAAACTTGAGACCAAATAATTTCTTTCGTTCAAATCCTAATCAAACCCCTCGTTTCATATCTCAAGAACCAACAAATATGAACGAAGCTGATTGTACTTCACAATTTTACGAACATTCATACTCTGATTATTATTGCCCCGAAAAGCATTACTCAGAAAATCCCGAGTTCTATTTTGAATATTCAGATCTTCAAGAAAATGACGACCAAAATACCGCTGAATAAAATTGTGACAAATCTGAGGCAAATGAAAATTTTACAATATCAGCCTCCCCTGCAGAAATGACTTGATTTTTCCTATTAAATCCAATGAAGCTGAAAGCTTTGTGTAAAATAACTTACATTTGACTTATATAGATGTTAAATGTAACTTATATAGATGTTATAAGTCGTTCCCTAAGACTGTTAATCCATACCGGTTCAGGGCGTTCCTTTTTAGACCCTCATTTAAGTCATATTAAATATTTTTCTGAATATATTCGACGTGAACCATTCACGATGAGTGCTCTTCATCATGTATCATCCACTAATAAAGAATTACTCAAGAATTCACCCATTTTCAAAGATTTCGATAGCTCAAATCAAACTCGATATTCACCTCTACAAATTCCACACATTTTTTGACGGATTGTTAGGACTCAGATTGATGGAACAATTAAACGCCAATATCGATATCAAAAAAAAAATTCTCTTCATCGGTAACGATAAATTTCCTTCAAATGAATATACAGATGAAGACTGTATATCGCAAGAGAAAATTACTATCCCTCCTAATTCCAAACAAATTACTTATATATAAAAATTCTCGGGGAATAGCTCACATTAACACTCTTGATTTTCCAGTCACCTTGAATGGACAAATATATATCCATGCAATGAAATTCAATGATTGTATTATATCATCAATCTCTACAGCTACAAATTTCCATTCTCCTGTGGAAATAACGAATCCAACAAAGCAACAAAAAACATTAACCCTTTTTACTCCCTTGAATCAATTTGAACTTTGTGCTGTCGAGTACACCGATGTCTCAAATACAAATAATTTAAACAATCAAATTTCTGAATTAATTAGGACAGATCACATGAATAAAGAAGAAAGTCACCAGATTTTAAAACTATGTAGCGAATTTCCCGATATATTTCACTATAAAGATTCAAAATTCAACGTTCACTAATAAAATCAAACACAAAATCAAAACTACTTACGAATTACCTATTTATTCGCGAACATATAGGTATCCATTTTGTCAAAGCGAAGAAGTTCAGAATCAAATAACCAAGATGTTAGCTGATGGAATTATACAACTTTCTAATAGCCCATGGAACTCTCCAATATGGATAGTCCCCAAAAAAGCTGATGCATACTGTGAAAAAAAATAGAGAATCGTAATCGATTACAGAAGACTTAATGACAAGACTATTACCGACCGCTACCCAATACCAAACATAACCGATATCCTCGACAAACTAGGCCGATGTAATTACTTTACTACTTTAGATCTTGCTTCGGACTTCCATCAAATTGAGATGGATCCCGACGATATTGAAAAAACTAGTTTTTCAAGCAAAATTTGAAAATATGAGCTTAAGCGAATGCCTTTTGGGCTCAAAAGAATTTATTAGTTGCTTTAATCTCTGTAAAACTCTTCTCACAAATGAACCCATCCCAAAATATCCCGATTTTGAACAACTTTTTCTATTGACGACTGATGCGTCCAACGTAGCAATTGGTTCAATCCTTTCTCAAGGCCCAATTGGTCGTGACTCACCAATACCTTATTTTTCAAGAACACTTTCAGAAACGAAAAAGAACTACAGTAGCATCGAGAAAGAATTATTAGCAATAGTAGTATCAGTAAAATATTTCAGGCCATATCTTTTCGGAAATAATTTTACTATTGTTACTGATCATAAACCTCTTACTTGGCTCTTCAATCTTAGAGAACCAAATTCCAGATTAGTCCATTGGCGCCTCAAACTTGAGGAATATACTCATGATATAGTATATGAAAACGGTAAACAGAACATGAACGCTGATGCGCTCTCCCGAATCAAAATTCCAAATCAGCCTGTGGAACTTTTCATTAGCTATGCATTCAATCTCGACAACTATGATCCTACTGGGGAAATATCCTATCTGATATTCTAATAAAACTACCGAATCTTACACCACTAAAACCTACCATACTTGTTAATAACAAAACTGATAATTCTTCAATCATCAACAGCATAAATTCCACTATCGACCTGACTGATCAAGACGAAGATAATCAATCTATAATAGTGAATATAAATGACCTTCAAAGTCCCCAGGACTTGATACATGAAAATGAATCTCAACATACTGCCATCGAAAATTCGGTCTTATCAATACCTATCACAGAACAACCTATGAATAAATTCAAATTAAAAATTGATTTAGAAATTGTGGAATATTCCCCATCAAAATCCAAAGTTATTAATATATTCAAAAATAAACGTTTGCTAGTACAACTCCCAGCAAACGATATCGAATCAGAAACGATTAAATTATTAAAGAACACATAGTAGGAAATAATACTGTTGGCTTATACTTCAATCCCTCATGTCAAAATTTTAAAAATCATCTAATAAACATTCTACAAGCAACATTCAAAAATAATTCTGTTAAAATTGTTAATTGCATAAATAAACTACGACACGCCACTGATCCAGACGAACAAACAAATATTATCCAAAACAACAACAGTTCGCCATAGGTCCAACTCCTATAAACACATCAAACTGATAAACAAAAATTCTTGACTATGTTTTGTACTTTCAGTAAATATGCTCAGGCAAATCCTTTACCTTCACTCAATTCTGTATCAATCACAAATAGCCTCTTACAATTCATGTCTCATCACGGTACCTCTATAACCATAACCCTAGATAACGGAACAGAATTAAAAAACAATTTATTCAATGAATTCCTCAGAATTCATGAGATAAAACTTCACTACATTACATCTGGTCACCCAAACAATAACAATAACAAGTCAATGAATTCTCAAACTCAAATTTACTAGTGGAACGTCTACATCAAACGTTATCAGAAAATATTCTTATTTTGAAAGAAACTAACTCAGTAAGTCAATATCAACCAATTGAACTCATTACTAGAGCTATTCTAGATATAATAAAGATTCTTGAACCAGTATGAATTATATACAAAAATTCTCGGGAAATAGGTCACATTGTGGTACAATTTCGATTATTCGTGGTTCTGTTCGTTTGGGCGACGTGGGCCTTTTTAATTGAAATTGGTGCGATATGGAAGCTTTGTGCTCTAATTAGTTTTTAAAAACTCCGTTTTGGACATAATATGCCTTCTGATGATGGTCGTGAGACCGAAACGTACGTAAAAACGAAAATATAAAACAAAGTGTTAATGTGACCCATTTCCCGAGAATGTTTATATATAATGCTATTCTAGGTTATAAGCAAACGATCCACTCAATCACAAAATTAAAACCTATCGAAATTATAAATAGCCACATTGACAATAACAATCCATTTGATATAGACCTAGAACACAAATATTTGAATGATTATTTAACGAAACACATGGAGATGAAAAAATATTCTATAAAAATATAGATCAAAATTTATGTGAACTAAAAATTAAACAAATTTCTAAAATCAACGAAAATAGAGAATTACCTTTAGAATACCATGCAAATTCATCCATTTATATAAAGACAAAAGCTAGAAATAAACAAAAACCGACTGATCGAAAAGAAACTAACTTGAACGATCAAGGTAATAAAGTAAAAACTACCACACAATAAATAATTCATAAAAATCAAACTAAACGTCCTGCAATAACGATTCATCGCTTGTTTCAGAATTTACCTCCAGTAGTGTGATAGAATTAGCAATAAATGTCGGTAATTTTTGCATAATTCTGAGTTTGGAGAAAAAAATTGCCTTTAGTAGATAATTATGATACAAATTGAAAGAACTAACATCGAACACTTTTTGATCGTCGCAAATGGTCCAAAAAAAATGGTAAAAATGGTCAAACCCGGTTTTTCACGTCGGACATCGACGGATTGAGTCAAAAAGGAAAAAGTTTTCAACAAGCTTATGCGCCGTGGAAAGATGGAAAAAATGAGCTGCGGATGAACACGGTTGGTTCAGCGATGACCCCGCAAATTGCAAAAAAACATCGATTTTGCTCGAAATTTCAAAAATTCATAACTCTTGTTCTTTCAAAGATTAAAAGCTAAGGCTATAGCTTCTGTGCCCACCAAGTACCACACAAGGTTTCAGCAAGATCGGATGTACACTTTTTGCAAACCGCAGCTTAATGCAAAAAATAAGGACTTTTATAAAATAGCCCTAAAAAAATTGTAGTGCGGTAACTTCTTCAATAGTTAATGAACAACTTACCAAATTTTCCACCTCTTATCCTCCGTAAAAGTTGCTAAAACAATTATTTTATTTAATTTTTTCAAACAAAACCCTTGCTCGAAAATCGATGTTTTTTTTTAGTCCGTACTACCATTCAATAATATTAAGATTGCGTGTATTTTCAAACTTTTAGTTATGTCGGAAGTACTCTAAATAATAAATAGTAATAATGAATAGATCGAATAATAATTCACTTATTACCGCTTATATCCAACGCAAAATAATAATATCCTCATTCCTCCTCATGACTATCTGACAATTCGAACGGGTTCTTATAAGTATTATGACCAAACTTGCATATCACTTCAAGAAACCTTCTTTTGTAAACAAACAACTATTACGTGGAATTTAGAAGATTGCATCTACCAGCTACTACAAATTGAACCAAACGTACAACATTGGTCGTATTCACCGACAATTACCAAAGAAAGTATCATCGTACCAATCAACAGTCAACATTATATACTGATTCTGCCCTATAGCCTGAAAATGATCACATCTTGTGAAGTGGATAATCAGTTTTTTCTCCAGGGCATATTCTTTGTCAATATACCCCGTGGATGCAAAATGAACATGAAAGAAAATGTTAACTATTTGTATGTATAGTTTTCTTTTATTGTCACATGCTTCTCATCTTCCAATCTTACGGATGGAGGAGTAATATATGTATCACTCTTTATACTTCTTAGGTAGCTTGGACCGTTTCAAATTACAGTACATAGTATTACACAAGTCAATGCAAAACAATTTATTAAGGATGGTATTTAAAATTCATAGTATTTGACATTAATAAATCAGATGTATCTCAGTTAGAGAATCACTTGTTAAATTGAATAATTTTTATAATAAATAATAATAAAATTTACATTAAGATTTTCATAAATGATAATAAATTACAATAAATAAAACTAATTATATGATAGAATTTTCGATAGATCGTAATAAAACACCATAGTATATTACATAGAACTACTTTCAATGTCTTCAAAATTAAAACCTAGATACTCATCTATACTATAGAATGCTTCATTTTGTAAAAAAGTTTTCATTTTGTGTTAATGTTTAAATTTTTAATACATTCTGGTAGAACATTGTATAATTTTATGCCATAGTGGCCTTGTCCATCTCTAGCTTTATTGATTCTGTTGAAGTTGACAACAAGATTGTCTTTTCCCCTGGTGTTATATTCATGATAGTTGGAGTGTTTAACATGAGCAACCAGATTTTTTTTAACATGTGTTATACAATTTAATATAAAAACACTTGGAAAAGTGAGCATCTTCAAGGATTTAAATTTTTGTTTACAACACGCTCTATATTTTAGGTTTGCCAACACTCTTATGCACCTTCTCTGAATTGCAAAAATCCTTGAGGCCTGCGCTGACTGACCCCAACATAGTATTGCATATGAGGAGCAGACTTGCAGAATGCATTTTGTCCATATTTGCAAATTTTCAGGAGAGTCAAAAAACTATTGCAAAATAACTATAAATGATAAGAAAAAAAATTAAATTTCAAATAATCTTAGAAAATGCAACTTGTTAGGTTCCAAAATTCTGTACTAGAAAAACGAAAAATATGCATAAAACAAAAAAAAATGAATTGGACATAATGCAATTTGCATGCCTTTGATGGACAAAATGCGTTATGAATGTCAAATTTAGTAGTACATGAAGCTAATAATTTTTTTTTTCAATGTTTTTAATCAAATATGAATACTGTAAGAAATATACGTATATATATGAATGTAATAATGCATTGTAGTTAATACACTATCGAAAAAACATTTTTTTGTCATATGTGAGTAAAAAAAACCTTACAAAAAAAAATGAAGACAGACACCAAAAGTTAAGAAAAAAATTCCTACAGGAAACGTGCTAATTAAGTGAAATTATTTTCATCTATGTCTTCACATTCGCAAACTTCACCATCTCCTTCTTCGCTATGTTTGTCGCCTTCTTCGTTAAAAATTGGAACGATCCATCTTAAGGCAGGATCACTGTGCCATTCCTCTCCAGATAACGGAATGAGCAGTTTTTTTAAGCTATCTAATTTTTTTTTTAATTGTATGCCCTAAGGGTAACTCTAAAATTTCAATTTAATCAAGCCGTTTACGGGATTTTAATAGCGTTTCCAACTTTTTTGAAGTATCGTTAGATCGATACAAAAGTTTGGTATTTACCAATACCTTATTTGGGTCGCTCCCTCTTTTAATATAAATTATCTTGCTCAAGGTGATACCTGTAATTTTCTTAAAAAAGGTTAAAGTTTTTTTGATATCTACTAAAAACCAGTCAACTCCTAGTTTTCGAATTTCTCCAATTTTGGAATACAATTCCCAGTATACCTCCGGAGATTTTATAGTACTATGGCGTCGTAAAATCTTTTCAAGTCTACCAAAAATCCTATCCGCAGGAAGATAGGAATGACCCCGTACAGGAAAAATCAATTCTATTGTTGAAATACTGTCAAGGGCGAATTTGAGCAGCAATAACATGAGCATATGAATACCGTGACTATTCTTGTTTTGGCCCCCACACCCATCTGCAACTAACCTAATATGACTGGTACTTGAGGGGAAGTTGGCATTTTAAAAAAAATGCAAAAGGGCCGAGCAGGTCTCTGTGGACCCTCTTCCAGCTTGGTGTTCCAGCCAAGAGTAAAAGATTGGATCTTTACAGTTAGTAGCTACTATGCCAAAAAAATAAATAGACAGCTGTTGTGCATAAAATGCTTCCGGTATTGGTACTTTCGGGAGCACTTGTACCTGCTGTAGGTCGAAATAGAAGGAAACAGAATTTGGTGGTTCCTCTTTCATGAGTTTGTGGAATTGTACCGCTCGGAATTTATATACTTTTAGCTGGGTTCTTAGTTTGTTTTTAGTATGCGGATCGTTGGTATTATTAATTTGAGTATTCGTTTTTACGCAATATCCACATACATCTGTGGCAGGGCTGCCAAAGCCTATGTTAAAATTATTGCTGAAGATTCTCCCAAAATATTTGTAATTCACCTTCAATTCGTTTGTTGCTTCTTCATTCTGCAGCTCCCACAATTTCGAAATAGAATATTCAGGAGACAGATAAATTCGTTTAGACTTATTTCGTCCGTAGTGGCTTTCTTTCCCTTCTAGTTGGCTGATATACATTTTAACAGCGTTCAATTTCTCAACATATTTGAATGACCGTTTATCTCCACACCGTTTTTCAATAATTTGAGATCCTGTTTAACTTTAAGACATATTAAATTTATTTTTCTTTGCGACACGCTGTATATGGCCCTAAATAATTTTTGGCAAATTTGATATTTGCGATTACGAACGAACACCTTAAATAGAACAAAGACTTAGTTGTATTTAGAGGAAATACAATTTTCATTTCAACTACCAAAGTATTTAACAGAAAACTCATGAGATTTTCCATCAATTTTACGGCTTCGCTTCCGATGTGCATTATCAATTTGCATTATATTGGAAAGCATGTTGTCCTGGGCAATTTTATCAGTATTATCGAAAAATGTTCTGCGGATTTGCAAAATGTCAGCTTTCGATACTTCCTCACAATTCTTTCGCTCTCGCGAAGTAAGATTTTTCTTTCGTTTCCTACTGTCGCGCTTTTCCATACTATCACCAATCACATGTTCACCTTCAAAGTTCTCCATTTTACAAAACAAAATAACCTTTGCAATACTAAACACACACGTGCAAGTCTGCAACTTCTGAAATCGTGACGAGTTTAGTACTACAAAACGCATTATGTCCGATGTTTATGGACATAACGCGTTCTGTATGACCAGTTGCAGTGGACAAAATGCCTTTTGTTTGTATAGGTGATCTTTACCATTTATTTACACAGGGACAACAAGCGTTTTGAATGTCGAAAATATCGCGAATCTATAGTGGTTGAATGTAAGAAACTAGTGCCACCTCTTGTTCGAAAAATAAAATTTTGGACAAAATGCGTTTTGCAAGTCTGCTCCTCATATGCCATATGTGAATGGAAATAACCATAGTATGCATTCATCAATACATTCTCTGATATTGTATTTTTTAGATTTCTTATAACGAAAATGACTTTGTTGAGTTTTTTTGATAGTTGTGCAATATGATGCTCCCATGTCAATCTTGAATCGAGATAAATGCCGAGGAATTTAACTATGTCCGTTTCAATATTTAAATTACCTGGTCTAAGTGAAAAAAGTAAAGTTTGTGTTTTGCTATCATTAATGCTAAGGTTATTGGCAAGGAACCAATTACAAATACTGGTTCGTGTTTCCAAGGCCTGTTGACTCAATTGCTCCAAGCTGTCAGCACTATCATGTGTTGTTGTGTCGTCGGCAAATAAAATAATGTTGTTCTTATTTAACAGAGAATTGCTAATGTCATTAATGTATATTAAAAACAAGATTGGCCCCAAGACAGATCCTTGTGGAACACCAAATGTGATTATTTTATTTCTCGACTTTTCATTCTTGTATGATACATATTGCATACGATTAGTTAAGTATGATTTAATAAGATTTATTATACTATTGTTATCAAAGTTGTATTCTTGGAGCTTTTGCATCAACAGATCATGGGACACACAGTCAAAAGCCTTGGTAAGGTCAAAGAAGGAGGCTTGCATGAACTTCTTTTCCTCAAAACATTCTCGAACATAGCTAGTAAGTTTGTTTATAGCAGCTGTAGTAGAAACATTGCTACGAAATCCAAATTGACATTTATTAAACAAATTATTTGCCTCAAAATAGTATGTTATTTGCCGTTTCAGCACAGTCTCAAAAATTTTGCCAAAAATGGGTGTAATTGATATTGGCCTATAGTTATTAACATCATCGCATAAGCCTTTTTTGTAAATCGGAACTACTTTAGATATTTTGAGGGAATCTGGAAAACTGAGAGGTGATACTTTGCTTTATAATTTTACATAGAGGAAAAATGATCAAATTTAGAATAGTTTTTACTATTTTAACATTTATATTATAAGTGTCCTTGCTGGGACTATTATTTAAATTTGAAATTATATCTCTCATTTCATTGAATGTAACTTCTGTGAATTTAGATTCTGAATGGAAGACTAAATTAATTTTTTTTATATAATCAATAGGATTATTTTGTGAAGGTGGAAGATTCTTGACTAGGGATTCTGCTATATTTGTAAAAAAATATTTAAATCAGTGGCATTTAGGTTTTTAGGTTGAGAAGTTCTTTTAATCGGATTTTTGTATTTGATGATATCCCACAATTTTAGA
Source organism: Endomychus coccineus (assembly GCA_958510875.1). Lineage (NCBI taxonomy): Eukaryota > Metazoa > Arthropoda > Insecta > Coleoptera > Endomychidae > Endomychus > Endomychus coccineus. The sequence continues at coordinate 44,390,779 of OY294070.1, forward strand.
AAAGTTTGACATTTTAGAGGTATCGAGTTTATTATTAGGTAATTGTTATTGATTTGTTTCCATTTCTAATTTTCGTTTCTCATTGTTAATTTTTTGAACTAATACTGGACCGTTATAATCGAATGGGGAATGATTCGAATTCAATTTTAAAGAGAATTTGTCATTTGCTTCTACACACTACTACACAGTTGGGACATCTGTTTGATTCACTATCACAATTATTACCAGAGTGACCATGATTACCACATTTCAAACAAACACTTTCTATTTTACAGTCTTTAGCTATAATATGCTTACTATGTAGTTTATTATGAATTAACTGGAATCAACGATCCAGCAGCTGGCAATATTCAGATAAGATTTAACACGCTTACATCGAATAACTCAAGGTTATTGTAAAAGTTCTAAATAAATAAATATTGCTTTTTTTTGAAAACTCCAATTAAAACCCACACATATATAACTCGTTCATGTAGATCACATAAATGGTTTATGATATATATACCATAAATGCCCAAAAAATGGATGAATCGTAAAAAAAATTTGATACGAACATATACCACATTAATGTACATAAAATAACCTTTAATTTGAGTCTACGTAGAGTACGCTCCGACTTTTTTGACAAAAGGGAGAGCACTTTTAAAATTTGGGCCAAATTAGCCAAATTTGTATTTTAAGCAAAACTTTCCTATATTTTCAGCCCATATTTAGACCCCTTATTACGACCGCTACGACCTACCTTTTTACCAAATTTCATCTAATTTGGTTGCAATTTGACTAAAATAGCCCAATTTGAATTTTTCTCCAAAAAACGTATTTATATATATTCCAGGAGGGGGTTAACGGAATGTCACGAAATTTGAACCGAAAGTTCCTCAAATACCAACAATAAAAGAGTACCAATTTCAAACCTTAGCCGGAAGTCTAAGGGGTCCAAAAAAAATAAAACTCCAAAAGTGACCAAAAAAAGATAAAAAAACATTTTTTTGAAGGTTAGGCATGGTTCCACCCAATATTGGTATTACAAAATTTAGGATCCTATTATTTTCATATCATCATGAGACACCATTTTTTCCAGGTCGCTAACCTCTATCCAATTTTTACGAACCTCGGCCTATCTTTCCGTAGATTGACCCCACTATAATCAAAACAAAGTTCAAACCACTCATTGTAACAAGTAAGAAAACAACTCTACAAGTAGCACCGAAAGTATATTGTCGCATGTACATTTAACTAGATTAGATCCATCGACTACGACTGAACAAATAGTTAATTACATGGAGCTAACAGTTCCTCAAATTTCATGCGAAATTCTGAATTCAAAATAACCTACTATATACTCTTCCTTCAAATTGTCGTTCTCGAGTGATCTTCTAGAAGTAGTAATGAATCCTTCTCTCTGACCCTAAGGAGCAGCGGTGAATTTCTTTTTATTAAACGCCAGCCTAGCCCAACACGCTTATTCCGGGATTTGAAAAAGTGATCAACTCGAAATAGAAAATCATCGTCATATTTATTTAATAAGCATCTTTTCACAAATATTTGAGGAAGCAATTTCTAATCATATAATAGTATATTGTATAACTAGCACGGAATGATAGTCATTTCCCACGAGTATGAAGTTTGCAGCATTCGCCTACGGCTCATGCTGCAAATCATACGAGTGGGAAATGAGCATTCCGTGCAAGTTATACACTATACTTTTTCTACGGCTATAACATAATATATTAGCGAAATGATTTTACAACAGAATTTTGAACTTTGAATTTAATTAGGTATATTAAAAATGTCAAAATACAATTTAATTATTAACAATATTCACAGTTATATTGTTACAGTGATTAAATGTTATATTTGAAGCATCTGGGCACGGCAATGACATGTTTGTATTTTCCTTGTGCTCCAAAATATAGGATCTTGAAGTAGATGCCTGTTTTGCGGCTTCAATAATTTCTGGGGGAGTCAGTTCTACGTCACTTTCGCTGCTCATCGTTTGATTCAAGTTCAAAAATCTAACTAAACAGAGCTGTCAGTATTCGTTGTTTGAATTTTGACATTCCATGGGAGACGTGATAAATTGTAAAATAAAAACACAATGACTTCATTGTGTTATCAGGTGAGGAAATGAAATTGAAGGCATACAATGTACCTCATTGTTTAATCAAAAACAGTTAGGAAAGAGCAGTATTGTGTCATGGCCGTAGAAAAACAAATTTTTGTATAAATACAAAATAGTAACGCCTTGCCAATAAGACTTTCGATAACTGAAAATAGCATTATTTGCCACAATATAATATTCAGTGAACATTTAATTTTTAGTGTTTTATTTGCCATTGCTAAGACCGGGTTGTACCAAAGTTAACTGATTCGTAGTTCAACTGAACAGTCGAGGTTAACAATAGTTCAGATAAATGCAAATGTATTGAAATTGGTAAGTGCCATTTATCTGTCAAATTTTCTGAAAATATTTTCAAATTAATTTTCGAGTTCTCGTGTTGTTCTGTAATTCGGTTGTCGTACAACTTGCGAGAATAAATTTAGTGTGACATTTCCTCAATTTTATTTATCTTCTAGAATTTATTAAGCTTTATATTATCAAAGTATGTATACGACAATGCTAACAGTAGTTGCATGCACAGTAACATTCGAGGTGTATCTGATCCTGGTAATTCTTGCTTTAATGGTGTTATGTTGAATTGTATTTTTTAAGGAATTGCTTTGGTTAAGGGTCTATCAAGATTGAAAAGAAGTTCGAAAGATCATTAAATTTTAGTGTGAAAGAAGAAACAATTCTGATAGGCTTGGTGAAGAAGTATAAAGATAAGATTGAATGTAATAAATCTGCTACATTATTACTTGTTAAAATGATTCGGTCGTTCGGCAAATATTTGGGAATTTTAGGATGTAATACCAATTCTACTAATTCCGCAAATTCCTCATCATCAGTTAATTCAAGCAAATCTATTCCTTTTTTTTTAATTCTAACAAAATCAAATTATAAAGCTATAATCGAAGTAATAATTGATAATTATTGCGCATGCGAAATCACTGAACTCCTATTGAACTTTGATTTTTGAGCGATCAACTGAACCGGAAAATTGAACTAAAGATCAACTTTAACTTCTGTGGTACAACGTGATTTATACGTAAATTACAGATCAACGTTGATCTTTTGCTGAACGACGTTGGTACAACCCGGCCTAAGTCATTTGTGCTATTTTATTATTTTAACTGTACCTGTAGTTATATTAAGTTTATTTTATGTTTAAGTATGTTTACGTTTTACATGCTACAAGTATTTATTCGTGATTATACTATTTATTATAATATGTTTTGATGTATTTAAATTATTTAAAACCGAGGACCAGTTGTATAAACAAGTTGAATGTCAGTTTAGGCGTGATCTTCGGATCAAACTGAAAATTAAAAATTTGTTGTGTACATATGAATCAGCATTCAGCAGTAAATCGATGGTTCACGGTGAACGGCGGATTTTGGCCGTTCAGAGACCATAGAGATCTAAGAAACGTTCAAGTATTTTAATATAACCTAAATCGCATGATGTAAAGATTTTTTAGGTTTGGTAGATCGTAGAATGACACGGCAAATTCGAGAACGACCTGATCATTACGAAATATGGAGGGATCACGAATTCTTAAAAAAATTTCGTTTGTCCAAAGATGTGAAATATGTAATGTTGATATTGTTTCACTTGAAACTAAAAGCAAAAGGTAAGGTAATAATAGTTTATTTTCAATTGTGTTTTTGGTATTAACAATTTTATTTTACAAATCATGCACTCAGACCACCAGAGATGATACTTTTAACTCTTCGTTTGCTTGCTACTGGCAATTTTCTGCTGTAAGTAGAGTGGTGCATATAGTTATAGGAGCCAGAGCAAGTTTGAGGGGAACATACATAAATAAGCCTAAACTCAAGATGATGTCTGACAAAAAATGTATAACATTGGTAAATTACCATTGTATAGCTTCGGATTGCACACATATTAAAATTCAATCTCCTGGAGGGGAAGAAGCTGAGAATTTTAGAAATAGAAAAGGTTACTTTTCATTTAATGTGCAAGCTGATTTACAAATAGGATATTGTACGCAGATTATGAATATCACCTTTACGTAAAAACGCAAATAGAAAATCTAAGAATTGTAAGAATAAATGGAGACCCATGGAGATAAGATACGAGGCGATGAAGGATTGCGGAGACCACGAAAGACCAGGTTGGGTAGAAGTATGGAAAATAATTCGGCGACATGACGAAATTATCAACTGGAGTGCAGATGAGGCGGAAGAAGATGAATTCCAGCAGTATTGTGAAAACTGGTCTTCACGCGATAGTATATTCGGTACTGTATCTGATAACAATAAAAATATTAAAACGTAATGTTTTGTTTATTATTTGCAATGATTCATATTCATAGTTCATATTGAAACTGATTGATATGATAGATTCGGACTAGGGTAACTCTCAGAGATATCTACCGACATATAATGCAAACTTGCAAAGTGTGGTAGTAGTTAAGAGCGCACCATCTAAAGGTATTGTATCCAAAGAGTTCTATATATAGAGATTACAAGTTGTATCGTTTGTATATGAAGAGAATGTATTTTGGGAGTCCAGCGCGGTTACCCTCTCTCCGCGTCTCAAGCGATCGAGTCGACTAGTTTTTGCAAGTGAACTTGGGTGAAGCAACATTGTTTCACACCACAATTTCCGTCGTTCAAGATTTTCAGGAAAGCTGTAAAATAAATAGATAATAAATACATAAATAACAAACAAATTGAGGTTAAATCACTCAAAAACAATAATATAAACAAAACGAAATAACGAAAATAACTTTATTCTGCTGCAATAGCGTCATAAATGAATAGTCGTCTGCCTCGATCATGCGTAAAGAACGAAAAAAGGGAGACTCCCAAAATACGGTATAAATCCGACTTGTCATCTCTATATATAGAACTCTTTGATTGTATCAAGGCCTGTTCCTAGTGTGACAACTTACTATAGATACACTGTGGATTCAATGAAAATACTAAATCTATGGGTGGGGATGTGGATAGAGCATCGAGCCATATTTAATAACTACTAGACAATTCAGTAACACCTGCTGAATAACTCTTAAGAATCTCAAATTAGAACTATTGACATCATTGAGAGATGCTTTGGAGTCTGGAAGAGAAGATTTATATTACTAGCATTGGTAATTATAAAGGTAAAAAAAGTAAAAGCAATATTGTGTCTGTAGGCTTGCTTAAACCTCGATAGTTTGAACCATCGATAGTGCAATTAATATCGAGTAAATTTTCCGATAGTATGGATCCGTGTATTTACATTAAAAATTTTATCTCGGGCAAGATGAAATGGTACCTACAGATTTGTAAATTTAACCCCAAATTTAATATCTAGAATGGTCGTTTGTTAATATTAACGGACGCGAAAACCGTAGTTGAACAGTATTTGCAGGAGCCGACTTTTCTCTTGGAAGAGGACACTTTGGCATTTTGGAAAAGTCACAAGTCCAATGCCTTAAAAACTGGCTTATACGATGTTTGTCGCGTCTGGGTCGTCAGTCCCGTCTGAGCGAGTTTTATCGCTGTATCGTTTTGATCACGGTAGATAATTCCTAATACATTGGACAATATTATTATTCAAGCTCGATGTTCTTTGGTTTATTATTCACAATCCGCGCTTTTCTATGCTTTACTCTAACGTCTAACCCACAAGCTAACTTGAGTTTATTTCGCATGCCGGCAGCGGTAGCGAATTTCTTTTGTGTGGATTGTGAATAATAAAGGTAAGTTTATAGTTTATAATACGGCTTTTTGCGGACAATTCTAAAACTTATTCTTGTAGGTGATAACCATAACAATACAAGGTGTAAGTCATCAAATCTTATAGAAATTGCAGATAATTCTGAATATGTGAATGACACCTATGCTAATTTATATGATTCAGGAATATTAGACCATTCATAAAGTCCTCCTAATTCTAATGAATCACTTGTACAGTTTCAAGATGATAGCATCGATGAAGTTAGTGTGTGTAATAGTAAAAATTGATGTAGGTTTAAGAAAGTGGGCGATAAAATATAATGATGAAAAATCTTGTCTTCCGGATGGATTCCGCGTCACAATAGCTCGACTTGATGCCGACGTTTCGCCAACCATTGCAGGTGGCATCTTCAGGGCAGGCTTGAGGCTTGAACTGAAACTGGCTAATTTCTATGATAAATAGTGGAAAGTATGCACATATTGGTTTACGTTTGGGGCTGCTTAATTCTTTAAAACAAAACTTCAAGAAATATCCTTCATAGATCAAAATTAATACTAATATTGATGGCCTACCGATTTCAAAAAGTGCAGGTAGCAAGTTTTAGCCAATTTTAGAGCCAATCGTAGCAGAGCCTTATACAAAGCCATTTCTAATTGGAATTTATCATGGCATGAGTAAACCAGATAATGCAAATATATTCTTAGAACCTTTTGTCAATGAGTTTATTGACATATTGCAGTCAGGAATAGGTATTGAAGGCAAAATGATTACACTTTCAATTAATGCTATAATTTGTGATGCCCCTGCAAAAGCTTTCATTTGTGGTGTAAGAGTCATTCAGGATATTTTGGCTGTTCGAAATGTATTCAGGAAGGGGTTTTCAAAGAGAACTAAGTAACTTTTCGAGAATTAAATGCTGCTACAGCGTTGAAATATGAAAAAGAGTATGGAATATTTGTATATATACAGGGCAATTGTTTTTTCCAGTGCTTGTTTGTCAAATCTATTGGTGGGCCTCATCTAGAGGATAAGGATAACGTGTATAGAATCCTGAAGAGGATATTTTCTAATGAAGTTGCTACAAAATGTTCCTTGTTGGGGCAACGTAATAATTTCAGAATATGTGATCTGAAAATAGTAACTTTGATGAGGCGTAAGTAGAAATGATTCCAGATTATAGAGTTTTAAGCTGAAGTTGAATTTCTTAGATTTTGTTTTGTTGATTAATTTTCTTCCTGGGTATGCCAAGAAAATCATAATGTTGAAATCAATATTTCAAGTATTTCAATTTGTTCACAATTTATGAAAAATTGCCCTACTGACTAACTTGAAAAATTTGTCTGTATTCTATGTTTTTCATTATAAATGAAAAATAATTACAATATTATATATTTGAAAAATGTTTTACTTTTCTTGAATAATGGAGATGCAGTCAAAGGCCTTCAATGAACCGTAATCATGTTCCCTATTATTCATGTAGAGTTAGTTGTAACTTTTACAAATCAATGGAGCTGAAGTAAAAATACAAAAGTTATTACTGAAATCACGTTATGTTGTACCTATATTGTTTCATGTGAAATATGTTTTAATATTTTTACATGAGAGTAATTTTCAGATATCGAAAGTGTAATAATTGATAATTTGTTAACTTCGATTTTAATAGTTTTTTTATGTCTAAGATGTTTGTCACAATGTTTGAAGGAAACTGATTTTGTAACAACTTGTGGTGGACATAGAGCCATACAAGTACAATTTATATTATAGAGTGTGCTACATAACAAATATGACTTAAATGTCAAGATATATGTAGCATATATGAATACAATATGTAACTGTGTTTGCTGGGAAGGTTTACAAAATTGTGAATCTTCAGTTGCATATCATGCATGCTGTTACTTAGAAATATTGTCTTTTGCACTGCTTGTGGATGTCCCTTTTGGAATTATGTTTCCTGTGGGTAAAAAAAAAACTAGCTTTAAGACAATTGTATTGAGAGGCCATCATAAATCTTACTCGAAACTTGTGCCATTTCTTCCCACTCACCTTCTTCCTCCACAATATTTTGCATAACGTCTAAAATTTACACTGTCATTTGTGATCCTATAATTTGTTTAATTTGTAGACCAACATCATTCAACTCAAATTTCTTTACTGGACCTCCATCTGTACCTGTTACATGCATTTTTTCATCTGCCAACTTCTGATTTCATCTTTTCTTTATGTTCTCATACTTGTTTTTAAGTATCTTTACATTCCAATCAGTCTCACCAGCCATGCTATTAAACTGATTAGCCAACTCTATCCATGCTAGAGTTTTAACTTCATTGTTGGTTCGATCAGTTTTTTGGATTCTATTCTTCTTTATATAGTTCTACAGGTCTTATTAAAATTTGTATCTCCCTAGGACTTGAATTGTTTGTCTTCTTTTTGTTATTCTCTTGAGCCCATACATTATTAAATTAAAAATAATGGGTATACTATGAAACCTATGCAAAAATGAAAATAATGTAAAGAGAAAACCACAACCAAAAAGTATGCAATAAATGAAGCCACAACCAACAAGCAAAGCACCAGATATGAATAAAAACACTCAAAAGTACAGAAATAAATACTATTATAACAATCTACTTAACTACTTAACTTACCTTAGAAGCAAATTACAGTTGTGAATTTCAAAATAAAAGCGGAAATTAAATTTAACAATCAAACTCCAAAGTACGGCACCGACTAAATACCCTAACATGAAAACAAATTCTGTTATAACAATCGGTATTACTTTAGTGATGTATAAAGCAATTTACACCTGTCAATTTTGATAATAAAGCGAAAATTTTATCAAGATTTGCAAACAATCGGAAACAATTTATAAAAAGCGGGAAATTTTGTCTACTTGAAATAAAAAGTGAAAATCTAAATCTCGCCAACATCTAGTGTTGCCAATATTGCTTGTTCAATTTTTCTAAGAAACAAATTTCTTTATACAGCAGATATTGGACTGAACCCGGTTCATGATTTGGCAGAGGTTCATTTGAACATCAGATCAATTAAATTTTACACAATCGGCCCGAAGCGTTGCGTTGTGAAATGTATTATATCAGTAAACTTTTCTAATAAATTTCTGAACCCAAAATTTTAATGCTCAACTCATTTAAAAGAAGTATGATAATACAATTAACAGTACCGAGATTTTATAAAGTCCTAGTAAAATCGAGAATAATAGACTAAAATTCGATTGGTTGGGACGCAAAAATGTCGAGTAGTTACTCACTCGATTATTATTAGTACTTAAGTTCTACGTGTTCATTCATATGTACCTAATAGTCCAGGCAATAAGTACGGAAAAAGACCATAATAAAAAAAAATATAGTAAGCTAGAATTTCAATTTTTTTTTTGCATTTAGTTCCTAATACCCCATAGATCATTCATGACTATTAAGACCGCGGGGGGTCGACCTTTCTACTCCCCCCAACCCCTCAGAGGAGCATTTTTATAAAAACAATCTAAAAGTGTAAAAAATTAATGAATTGAGAGCCGAAAATGACCCCCAGTATGTTTTTTGGGTCGCTGATCACGATTCCACTGTTATTTTTTCCGAAAAACTGTCCAGATGGAAAATTCGAGAAATTTGAGATTTTCCTAAGACGGTTGTGAATAATAAAGTATAATTTTGTTGCAGGAATTACCTGCAGTAGATTTTTTGGCTCGTTGATCACGATTCCGCTGTTATTTTTCCCAAAATACTCTTTCCAGATGGAAAATTCGGGAAATTTGAGATTGTCTTGAGACGGTTATGAATGATAAAGTATAATTTTGTTACAAAAATGATGACCCCTAGTAGGTTTTTAGGGTCGCTGATCACGATTTCGCTGTTGGTTTTCTCGGAAAACCTTCTCCAGAGTGAAAAATCTTGAAATTTGTAATTTCCTTTGCAGTTACGGGTGATAAAATGAAAAAAAATTTTAGGTATGTATCTATTACTTTTTCTATTTTGTATTAAAGATCTACTTTTCCGAACTTCATTATTTTACATACCTATTTGTTTCCAACATTATATATATATATTTTTATTATTATTACTTTTATTATAGAATTATGATCTTCCCTGTATTTAGACAAGATTATTATAAACAGGCATACTAATCTTGACTATGAAGGAGCCTCCTATAGAATAAAACTCTTTATGCCTGCGTATCCTTTTATTCTTTCGACAATTTGTCCAGGGGCGGAGTAGATGAAATAATTTTTTTTTTAATTTTCAATAAAATTATGTAAATGAATGAAAAAATTTATGATGATAATAATAATAAAAATTATAATGATAATAATAATAATAATAAAAATATATATGTAATGATGGAAACAAATAGATATGTAAAATAATGAAGTTTAGAAATATTGATCTTTAATAAAAAATAGAAAAAGTAATAATATATACCTGAAAATTTTTTCATTTTATTCCCCGAAACTGCAAAGGAAATTACAATTTTCAAGATTTTTCACTGTGGAGAAGGTTTCCGAGAAAACCAACAGCGAAATCGTGATCAGCGACCCAAAAAACCTACTAGGCATCATCATTTTTGTATTCCCAAACCCCAGGAACATCCCTAATTTCCCATCTGGAGGAAGTTTTCCGAGAAAACTAACAGCGGATTCGTGATCAGCAACCCAAAAAACATATTAGGGGTAGGGGTTATTTTTGTAACAAATTTATACTTTATTATTCATAAACGTGTCAGGAAAATCTCAAATTTCCCGAATTTGCCATCTGGAGGGTTTTTTGGAAAAAATAACAGCGGAATCGTGATCAACGACCCAAAAAACCTACTAGAGGTCATTTTTGCAACCAAATTATACCTTATTATTCATAACCGTCTCAGGAAAAACTCAAATTTCCCGAATATTCCATCTGGAAAGTTTTTTGGGAAAAATAACAGCAGAATCTTGATTAGCGACCCAAAAAACCTACTAGAGGTAATTTTTGCAACAAAATTATAAATTATATATTATTTTCCAAATTTCCCATCTTGAGGGAGTTTCCCGAGAAAAGTAACTGCGGAATCGTGATCAGCGACCCAAAAAAAATACCAGGGGTCATTTTCGGCTATTAATTCATTAATTTTCTACACGAATGCTCCTCTGAGGGGTTGAAATCTCGTTTTGGGGGGGGGGGGGGGGGGGTTAGAAAGGTCGACCCCCGCGGTCTTGATAGTCATGAATGATCTATGGGGTATTAGGAACAAAATGCAAAAAAAAATGAAATTCTAGCTTACTATATATTTTTTTTAATTTTCTGCTTCGTTGCCTGGACTATAAATTCATATATCTATGACCGAGTTACTTTAACTTATGTTACTTGATTGAACAACCAACAATCTTGATTATCTAGAACAGCGAATATGCGTTTTTCACACTTTTTCCTACAGAAACACGTTTTATTTGTACTATTAGAACATTGGGCAGATTAAAAATAATTGCGGAATTTTTAAGGTAAAAGGGATGGTGGGTGGTTAAAATGAGCATTATTAGTTTTAGAATTTGGACTATGTCGATACCCAAATTCTAACAATCCCAGCACTTCATTTCACACTTTCTTATTAGTGCAGGCCTATAAGGATTTTTTTTGTCCGAATTCCCGCGAGGTCCAATTTTGGTCTATTCTTATGTATTTTGACACGCTGAATACGATGGTGTAGTTTAAATTTGGATCAACCCTGTGCTCGAAAAACTATGACCATTTTTTGGACCCAAAAATGGCCATTTTTCGAATTTTGCGTTTTGAGACTAAACTATAGGTCGTATGGGAAAATGTTTGAACAAAAGTTGTTGGACAAATTAATGCGCAATTTTTGACTCTGGTCCGAAGTCGATTCAAGGTCGTGGGCCCAAGATAGGGTCCATTTAGTGTGTTTTTTTAGCACATCGAAAAATGGAGTATATGTCAGAGAGTTTTGGTTTTTTTCATATTCTGTTTTGATGGAATAATAGTATTTTTATTTCTCATGTTCCGATTCCTGGAATTTTGACTTAACTAATTTTTTGGCGCCAAAATCGACCATTTTGAAAAATACGTATTTTACACATTTCAGACGAAATACCTACGTTATCGATCTGAAACTAAATTGATTCGAAAGATTTTATTATTCTGCACCTAATATCCAAAATTCAAGCATTTTGTATCAAAGACATAACTTTGACGCCATTTTGAAAATTTTGGACCACCGAAAAATTCAAATTTCCTGAGGTTAGAAATTTTTAACAAAATTCAAATTCTACGTTCTATTAGAGATTGTCATAACGAGTATTTTAAGTCCAAGCAGATCGATTTGGGTCGAGTAGAAATGAAGCTATCCTAATAAATGTGTTTGGGTCTCTAGAGGGCCCACTTACAAAGTCTTGTAGCAAATTACAGAGAAATACATTGGCTATTTAGGTTTGAAACAGCGTACGAAGATTCATTCACAATTCCAAGTTATAACGAATTTCATCATATAAAACTAGCGTGGACTTTCATTTAACGGCAATAATCGAGGGTCGGTACAGATTCCGCGCGCGAAATTATACTTTTTTTAATGTTTTAAAATACACCTGAATGCTTATAATCGTTTTGTGTGAATGTGTGAGTGTATGTAGACGTGTGAACGTGTATATGTGACCGTGACATGATGTCATTATAGGGTGTTACATATCAAAATCATCATCATCTAATATACTGATTTCTGGCTTCTGGATTATTCTGATCAACTCATCGGGACGGGCATTTTTACTGTTTGTATAGGAGTAAGTCCATTCGGACTATTTCTCCAACCCCATTTTGTTGGATCAATGGTTTCATTACTGATCCAAACCTGAAATTGGTGATACACCCTAAAAATATGTTACTTTGCAGCATTATCGTATTTTCATATGGTTACCTTGTTGAAATCTTATGTCGAGTATGAAAATCGGGGAATTGTAATTTGCTAATAAATGTGTTAAACAAAATGCTTCCAATTTTTCATGCCAGGGGACATTACATTATGCCAAGGCATTACAAGGTAACCATATGAAAATCCGATGATGCTGTAAAGCAACATATTTTTAGGTGTATCACCATGTTCAGGTTTGGTTTGGTAATGAAACCATTGATCCAAAGAAATGGGGCTGGAGAAAGAGTCCGAATGGACTTATTCTATACAAACAGTAAAAATGCACGTCCCGGTGAGTTGATTACATAAACCCTTGTGATTGTTGAAAAAATTGTACTGGTAAATGTTCGTGCAAAAATTAGGATTACCTTGTAGCTCATATGTAAGCATTGTGAAGGTTAATAATGTTCTAATTGCACCGAGCCAGAAATCAGTACATTAGATGATGATGATTTTTATTTGTAATACCCTATAATGATATCATGTCACGGTCACATATACACGTTCACACGTCTACATACACTCACACATTCACACAAAACGATTATAAGCGTTCAGGTGCATTTTAAAACATTTAAAAAAGTATAATTTCGCGCGCGGAATCTTTTTACCGACCCACGCTTATTGCCGTTAAATGAAATTCGTTATAACTGGTCAAGTTATAAATCGTCGATTTTCGTCCTTAAATGCCTGGACTATTATTATATTGGTCAATTTGATTCTTATAAGTATCACAGAACTATTTCTGATTTTAAGTTTCTGTGGTACATATGACGACGAAGATGGACGTTATCGTTAATATTATTAACCACGGTCGTACATACAGGTCTGGAAAATCTATGGTTGACATGAGTCTCTTACGCGTCTCCAAACTCGTAGTCCCTCGCTCAGCCACCAGCTAGCTCTTGGATCACGAAGTGGTAAAAGGATTTCTTCCCGGAATCGCAAGCATCCACTGTTTTCGGATTTCCGCATCTTTCGGCACTTTAGAAACAGAAGTATCTTGCTTTACACTTTTGTACCCCGTTTTGCATTTCGGCACAATGCACGGTTTCGTAATTTGTTTCTAAAAACGCAGGTATTACTTGTGTTGACAAGTCAACTGACAGTTGTCAGAGAATACTCTTACGTGACGTCTTTTGGTACTACGCGACAGTCGACGCTTAGCGGACTCACTTCTCACATAGGAAACAACCTCGAGTTTCCAGACCTGTATGTACGACCGTGTTATTAACAATTAACATAGTCTATGATTGTGAAAGGGAAAGGGTGACGTCATTGAGATATTAAATTTCACTTTAACCTAACTAAACAGTCAATTCACACTTTTAATAACTGATAAATCAAACTTGTTCACGTAACTGTATGTGGGTTGAGACATATTGTACAGTAGCTACTAGCTACAGCCATTAGTCATTTGAACATTGATTTTTGACAAGGATATTTGTGCCCATTACAATTATAGTGTGGAATGAAATGCTGGGAGAGTGTGGAATATGTGAGTAGTAAAATTTTGTGTACAGTAACCAACTAAACCATTGGCTATTTTAATAGAAACTGCATTTTCAACTGAAATAGCAGCCAGTTTATAAACCAGTTACGCTTCTTGGCTAATTTATTTCAAAATTAATTATGATATATAACAACAACGTATAGTCTATAAACTATCCAAGACAGTCTGGCTAATATGAAAACCATAATTTCCAGTAAAATAGCTAATGCATTAACTAGTACTTGAACTAACCAACCATAATTCTCTAGTTAATTTCGTTTCCTATGAATTGGCTAAACACTTCTAATTTATTATAAATAGTAGGTAACAAAAAATAATAAATGTTTCTTATACGATAGGTACTTATAAACTATAAAATAATTCATACTGTGGACACACTATAACTATAAATAAGAAACATTCACCCTTATCCACTAAAAAGACTTAGGGTACAGTGAACTGAGTTTCCTCAGACGATGGCTACTTGGTAGCTGAAAGGTCCTCAATACTCTTAATGGTATTGTTACTGTACTTATCTTCTAGTATACATACATTCCTACTGATAATGCCAACAATGGTAATATAAAATATTGGAAAAATAGAAGAATAAGGAGTTATAGTATATTGAGTATTAAGAATAGAAACGAGGGTTTACTGATCGATGACAATGTTCCACTATTGTCTCAGATCAGCAAACCTTATCGTTCGTGATGCTTATACTATTTTTTGTATGAATCTGTTATCTTGTGAAGAATTGGTTTTGTCGATATGTAGATGATATCCTTACTATTTGGAATAGAAATAGATAACAATTAGAAAAATTCTTACATCACAAATAATATACACAATTCAATCAAATTCACTCTTGAAATACAAAACGAAAACAAAAGCTTACATTTTCTAGACCTAACCTAACTTTGAAATTACAGTTTTAATTATAGAAGTTATAGACTTTGTTAATTCTTTCTTTAACCATTAAAGAAAGAATAAACCAAATCTATAACGCTACATATATACATAATATGAACGCGAACGGTGATAAAATAATTTTATAACATTACCTTGCGGATACGGTATCTAAATTAAATTGTTCACATTGAGATGAGAATCTCTTAACAATCTTTACAGAAAAGAATGTACGGCCATAAGTATAGTAATAAAAACACTTAGAAAATTTCATCATTAAACATTAATATTTTAGCTTATAAAAGATTTATCCTAGAGTTGGTTCACATAAAACGTGATGCTAATTCTGTAAACTGTAGAACCGCTATACAATCATCGAGTGAAATTTGTGCAACTTTAATTAATTAAGCACTTGCAAATTTCGTTATAATGTTTAAAATTGTGTATATGTAGAAAGCTGATACATATCAGTAATATTGGTACCGCAAAGACCATTCATAAACACGTCTTTTTAAAATTGTAGTTACTTCAGCGTAAGGGATTTTGGTGCCATACTATTTTACCTCGTCGCCGAGATAGGATGTCTTTGACTTTAGAAAAATGACTGTACCTAGTGGTTTTTCAATACGTATTAATATATATTAGACATTAATGTGTGTTACAATTTCAATTATTCGTGTTTTGTTCGTTGTTGCGACGTAGACTTTTTGATTGAAATTAATGTGATAAAGACTCTTAGTGCTTAGTACAATTATCCGTCGTTTTAGTGAATGAATTATCTACTGATGATGGTCGTCAGACCGAAACGTACGTATTGACGGCAATATAGTAGTCATAAGTGTAAATGTGACCCTATCTATATCCCAAGATTTCACATATAATTCATACCAGGGTCAAGAAATAATTTGTTTATAACAATTTAAAAATTTATGTATGGATTTGAAGACCATAATAGCAATAAAATCGTACTCAGGAGGCCAAAATTATCTGAAAATAGCTATAAACTCGACATTTTTGTCAAATTCGTATATTTATCAATAAATATAATTTGTTTATAACAAATTAGTGGGTATACATTCGACCATATTGACGATAAAATCGAACTCAGAATGCCAGAATTATCCGAAAACGAACCGGAGTTTTGGTCGAATTAATCTATTTGTTGATAAATGAATTGTTTATAACAAATGAAGTTAATTCAACTATTTGTTCAACTAGTTTCATATGTTCACTGATCAAAAATGGTGAAACGTAGCATTTTTTATGTAATCTCAAAAATGAGCTAATTAAATTGTTAATTGTGCATTTGACTGCACTATATTAATTTTCTAAGTTTTCTTAATGAAGAGTAGCGATTGTTCATTTCATCGCAGATTTTTTCTTTTATGCCAAGAATGATAAAACTGTAGTATAGGAATCTTCCATCCCTATACGAGTTTACCTAGAATCCCCGAATAGACCTTAATTATATTAATTATTATGTAAGTATATGTTTAGATCTCGGATCTGGGTTACCAAGCAATATGTTACATAACGGCTAACCTAGATACCTTGCATCGTAGATTAGTTTAGTAGAACATTAAACAATAAACAGTGACATAACATGTATATATAGTAATGTGGAGCATATCAGTACATATAGTAGTATACAGTATATTCATTTCCACGCATCTGACAGTATAGTCAATGTACCTGCCTAAGTTGTAATTTCTGAGAGTAAGGCATTACGCCATAATGGCGCCGAGCTCTACCTTAAGTAAAGTGACTCTTTTTTATACGTGATGTGTTTCCTTCCCCTATACCTCTACCAGGACCACGGGACAGTTTAGGGCAAACCGCCCAACCAAAGAGCTGATCCCCCACATGGCGATCCAAGCCAGTCTTTTCTGAAAATGGGAAAAACAGAGACGTATGTGATCTTCCCCACATGGCGATCTCTTCCAGTTTTTTTCTACCAGAAATAAGAAACGGACCATAATGGATTTGGAAATTGGAAATGGATTGGAAAGGAAACATGGAAATTTCAAGGATGGAATGGTGAAACAAAATTTTTTTTTAATGCCCACATCACCATATGTTATCCCCACATAGCAAAGAGCTGATCCCCAGCTCCCTGTCCACATCGCCATATGTGATCCCCCACATGGCGATCCATACCAGTCTTTTTCTTATGAAAAAAAAAAAAAGAAACGAACCGCTCCCTGTCCACATCGCCATATGTGATCTCCCACATGGCTCCCATATGGTTTAACAGGAAGACGCTAAATTGATTATTGGCAAATTGGAAATCGAAGTTTCAAAAATGGAAATTGGAACGCAGGCATCGAGGCAGCGATGGGTTGGGAAAAAGAAGAAGAAGTCAACCCTGTAGTGTAGTGCTTCGAAATGTGAGTAATGACTGTTCCAGACAATTTAGTTTATATATATTTTTTTTTAGAAGAATAGCACGCAAATACGTTGCTGTGTTATATATATATGCATATTATTAATCTATTGATTTATTAATTTTAGTAGATTTATCATAATCAGATAAATTGCTGAACATATTTTTTTAAATGTTGAATAATATTGAAGTAATTAAGTCATACCTAACTTCTAATAGTGATTTCAATATAACTAATATATTATATTATAGTGATAAAATATTTGAAGTAATTTTAGGGATATATAACTTCTAATGCTTAAATTTAATTGAAATCGAATAGGAATTTACATTTAAAAGTAGTAAATATTAATATATTGGAATAAGTAAGAATAAAATAAGTTATTTATCAAATAATAAAGTTATGTATATAATCATATACATATTGTTTAAAAATCAGTTTAAACAGATTATATTGCCAGGGAAAATTATCCCACAAAAACCATTAGGTAAGTGTTAGACCAGCAATGATGTGGCTAACATATGGTTCTTCCAGGACGGAAACCATTTATTATTATTATGAAGCATTGATTATGCAGAATTTTCTTAAGATGGTTATAAGTAGAAGGCAATAAAATAAATTAGGTTATTATCAAAGTTTGGATATCTGACGAGGTTTAAAAACTTTTTTTGTTAACAAGTATTATTAAAATATTATAGTCATAAAGATGACGACAAATAATTTTAAAATTGAATTAATGTAGGTTTAGAATAATGGTTACATATTATTTAGAAATGCGATTTGCGTACATTGAAATAACTTCATTAAATCATAATATAAATATTGCAACAAAGCATATTTCATTCATGTTATATAGTAAACATAGTACCAGAAATTTGAATCAGCAAAATAATTGCGAGCGAATAGTTTATTCGATATTTCAAGGGCAATCCAGCGACTATACTATAGGACTGATCATCCGGTACGTCACGGAACAATTGAAATATATTATTAGGCTGAATCAATTACATAGATATGTCACAAGAGAAGTAAACGGAAAGTAAGGAGATGAATTGTAACATACGTAAGTCTGTAGCTTTGATCCGCATATGACTTAGGTACGTTGTGGAAAAGTATGGCAGCAGTAATATGAGTTACAGATGATATTTTTTTTTGTTTACATAAAACTACACTTTCGATCGGCATTGTACCTAAGGGCATTGTTGAGAAATGTAGTCAATTTGTGTAAAATTTCATTATTGCTGAAATAGGCATAATGATGAATTCCAAGGATAAGGAATTTATGAGCGCTAGAAGAAGAAGAAAATGGAAATAAAATCCGCCGGTAAATAAAATAGGATTGAGAATAGATGTTATACCAGACGTATAAACATAATATATAATATATAATAAAGAATGTAGTAAATAAAAGAAGACATGAAGATGGTACAAAAAATAACATATGTTTCTATATATATGTTACGGCTAATGTATATAATTATTTAAAGCATGAAACTTCACACATTAAACAAATCGAATTTCTCGCGGTTGAAGTATATATTGGCTAAAGTATCGAACTTGCAGATATTATTTTATTTGTACATTAGATCGAATACAACAGTATTATTTCACGAGTTACATGACATGAGTGTTTTCGAAGTTGATTCTCTATTTTCTAACGCTTTTCTGAAGCTGTGGGTCCCAACTTCGAATTATAATAGAACTGCAGTTTCATCTTGGTGTAGAATAATCTCCAACTAAAATGTCCATTAATTCATTTCCATCGGCAAAATTTACCGGGTACGTACGATATTATGATATATTTCTGGGTAAGTAACGATATTTATTTTTCACAACTAGAATTCAACGAATTTGTAGAATTGTTGAAATTCGGTCAGGTAAAACTAATAGAACCACTGGCCCCAATTTGAGTAACGTTCTGTCCGTTTGGGGAACCATCTGGAAAATAGTGGGACCGATTCGCCCAAAATTGTTATTAACGGTTTCCTTGGGATCGATTTAGTTGGAAAGGACTCATGACTCGTCAGAGAAAATCAAAGAATAAAATAGGGGCAGGGGTTAAAAGGAAAGATACGAAATACGAACAATTCAAAATGTTTATTGTTTCCAAATAATAACAATATGCATCATTGGTCAAATAAAACTAATATGTAAAAATCTGCAATTTCATAAATGAATCGAAATTTTTATGGTCCCGTATCTTGACATAATTCACATGGATATATTGGAAAATAAAAATGGGCTTTCATTTGCCCATAAGAAACTGAACATCAATGAAAACCTTCTCCAGTAAATATTCCGGAGTATATGCTGTCACCTCTAGACCATAGCGTAGCTAACCGTAGTCATATAAACCATGGAGTTATAACTTAAGTACTTTCAAAATTCAATAATACTAATAATAATAATAATGAACACTATTATGAACATTATAATTCTAATTCTAATTGTCAAAGTCTATTATATAACGATACCCTCTCGATCGTTGGAGATCCCGTATCTAGAAGTATACAATACCATTATTAGTATTTACTCCAATTGAGAGAGTAATTACTACTTACAGCTTTTATATATTTGAAGAAAACCTGGTCCGAACCATATACAATCAGTTCAATTCTACAAATTTCTATACTCCTCTCCAACTTTTCAACAGATTCCTCGAGAATACCGTGAGGGTCTATCTTCTTGAACTATGAACATCAAATGCCGATTGTTGAATAATGTTAAAATAAAAAAGATTAAAACTTACTTCGTTGAGGAGATAACCAATATCATCCATTTTCCACTTATGTATATTTTATTATGCACGGACGATGTTGTACTATGGCATCTAACATAAATAAAGAGATAATAATTAATGGTTAACCAACCAATTAGAATGTAATAACATACGAATGATCTAGATGGGTATCTTCAGGAGATTGACGACTTATTTTATCTGATGTCTGTGGATTTGAACATCTAATGTAAATAAAACGAGAATTAATGACGAATCTATTACTCAGAGTGTGATAACATACGAAAGATCTAGATCATTCTTCGGAGATCGGCTGGGTGGTGATTACGGCGAAGAAGAGCTCGCCCCCTCTAAATACTTACAGCATTTATTATCAATCACTGAACTCATCATAACTGAAAGCAAAGCATATAAAAATCTCAACATACATGAGAAACTATGAGTGAACTAATTTCAATTCCTATAATATATTTATATGTTCGAAAAAAAACAAACGTTGGTAATGGTGGAAATTAATTTCTAGAAATGATCAATTGCTAATTCTGATAAGTAATTCATGAAATAATTTCGATTTTGAATTCTGTAAATAACAAAGAAATTAAAACGATGTGTGTGAGAATTAATTTCTAGAAATAATCAACTTGCTAATAAGGAAGTTATAGAATAAAATTTGCGGATAATTTATGTATTTACCTCGTATATTGTATGTGATGTCTGGAAAGATTTTAATTCTTATGTATGTCACTGTACGACCTCAATAAAATTTCGAATAAAAATTGCATTTTATTACAACTGCATTTTATTGATACTTAATCCCAATTTCGAGTAAAGATTGTACTTCATTGCAGCTAAAGGTCATATGTTTTAATTTAATTACTACAACAATATTATTTCGCGAGTTACATGACATGAGTGTTTTCGAAGGTGATTCTCAATTTTCTAACGCTTTTCTGAAGCTGTGGGTCCCAACTTCGAATTATAATAGAACTGCAGTTTTATCTTGGTGTAGAATCATCTCCAACTAAAACATCTGTCAATAAAATTTGAAATTGTTTAGTTATCGTTCAATATTAGAAAAGCGTCCATTAATTTATTTCCATCGGCAAAATTTGTCAGGTACGTATGATATTATGATATATTTTTGGGTAAGTAGCTATATTTATTTTTCACAACTAGAATTCATCGAATTTGTAGAATTGTTAAAATTCAATCAGGCAACACTAACAGAACCACTGGCCCCAATTTGAGTAACATTCTGTTCGTTTGGGGAACTATCTGGAAAACGGTTTATCTAATTTTCATAGTGGTAGTAATAAATTACAAAAATCGAATTTGTCATGAGACAATGCCAGTCAAACACTCTTATAGTTGGGATGTTATTTAAAATCGAAACTGTTATCTATAATTATACCAAAATATTTTATTTATATTACTATATCTATCTGTTTCTGTATTCAAATCGTGGATGTCAATTTAATTGTGTTTACATTTTGAAATAGTTGCATGGAGTAAAAAAAATTGATAAATATAACTTATATTTATTATCAATATTTTATATTTCATTTATAATCTATTCCGAAGCCTCCATCGGAAAGATCTTATCGTGACAACGGGTTTAATTGAAACATAATTAAAATATCATAATCCGAATAATAATCAAAATATTATGTCACCTTTAATAACGACGTAATGGATTGTCGTATACATAGTAGCATATTTTTGATCAATTACTTCTAACTAGAAATGAAATTGGAAACAAAACTATTAAATATAGATTTAATTATTACCGGTTGGCGATAAATGTAGAGTTCGAACAAATAAACCGCGAGGAGTGTCACGCTTCATACATTGTAATTTTATTGGAGAATGGACCTTCATTATTTGACCTATCTCAAAGTCGTTATCGATAGTTAATTTTATCGTGTTCAATTAAAGTTGTTATATGGCGAGTTTTAAGTACAGCAATAAAATTACAATATATTCGAAGGATTACATGTACCGGATTCCTGACTTTATATGAGGATAAGATTCTTTCTCTGTAGTATCCATTCACTAATTGTGTCGGGCAGTGGTATACAGAGGTTAGTCAATAATTACATTTTACTGATTTAATTGAGAATGATGCGAGGCAGATGAAGTGTCCATTTGTAACAATAACGTGTCTCAAATTTTTTAGATGTACATTTTCTTTACTCTGGATTAATGCTACATTTTTATCACTTTTTTTTGTTTCATATGGTCCCAAATTCCTATTAACTGTTTTAACTTTTTTTGTTTTATAATTTTTCTCGTAGACTTTTGAATCTACTTGTATTTTTTCTAAATTACACTCTTTATTGACAATGTGTAAACGCCAAATGGAATAAATTCATTATTTCGATTACTGTACATATTTAACAAAAATCATGAAATACGTGAAATTTGAATTATAAATTGACTTCGAAGGTTGCAGAATAAAACTCAAATTTTACACAAAACTTTTAACATTTAATTTACAAATGCTGACAAATTGTTTCACCACACTGTGGCATTATCGAAGCGATGAGTTATCAACTAAAGCTAAATCTAAAAGTATGTCCTTAAATATCAGGGATTAGAATGTAGTACAAATTGAGGGATGGGTGGATAATAGTAAGGACGTGTTTACAAAATTGTTAACAAGCGGTGAATTATAAGTGTCGATTTGATCATTTAATATCACATTATTATTATTGTTTTTGAGTGTTTCAATATTTCTATGTCCTTTTTCCTGAATATGTAGAATATCGAGATCAAGGGTGAAATCGTAGTTATGTTCTAACAGGTGATTTGCGTAATTAGAGTCTTTTTTTAGCCTGTAACTTCTCAAATGTTCGTTGAACCTTGCGCTGAACTGCGTCCAGTTTGTCCTATGTATAGAGTACTACAGTAATCACATTTCAGTCTAAAAATAGCGAAAAGTCAGTAAACATAATATTAACATATGCAAACTTTAAACCTAAATACAGTATAAAAAAAACTCTTTTCGATCAATAGAAAAAATAAAAGATGTTGAACTAAAGACAAATATCAAACTTGTATAATTTGATGTCAAGAACCCTTTTCCAAGTATTCCCACACAATTGACCATCAGTCTAATTGAAGATCTTTTAATTCGCAATAATACTTTACCGGTAATAACACCGGAAATATTAATTGTAATCTCACTCTGCATAGACCAAAATTATTTCACAATTAACGATAAATATTAAAAACAGAAGACCGGACTCACATGGGTTCGCCATTATCTCCGTTGCCAGCAAAAATATTTAGATTAACTTTCGAACTACCGAAAAATAGTTTTTAAAAAATTCTTATTAGAGCTTTATTACAAAGTTGTTCAATCTTTCGAGTCTGAATCTTAACTAACTACATTATAATATATTAGTCGCATGGATATTTTGTGTTATCTGTATTATTGTCTTGTCACTTGGCGTCGTTTGTTGTTGATGTAGGAATTCTCTAAAACATAATCCAGGACAGGCTGCTATATAATTCCTCCCTTTTTAGAACGAAGCTTCTTGTGGAAGTTGTACTTTATTTCCTTGTAGTGAAAGTTGAATTGTAGGAGTTTTATTTTGACGTCGATGTTTTCTCCATAATTTTGTTATAGCGGAAATTGCTATTACAGCTAATCCTATGTATAGGATAATAGTCCAGATGTTTGGAATGTGGTATTTGAAAGATTCTTCTATAATAGGTATAATATTGTTTGATGGAAGGTCTTTCAAATTCAGAGCCTTTAAATCCACACTAAATTTGAGAACTTTATTTTTTGTGTGTTCGAATTTTAATTTGTTAATCACAAGAGGTTGTCCATATGTGCTGTCTATGTACGTCATCTCATGATTGTGGAAATACGTTTTACATGTGTGTTGTTTTATCGGGTAGATTCCCGTTAGTTGTCTGGATTCTGTCCCTTATTGACATTTTATTTTGATTCCTTCTTTTTGGGGGAAATAAATATTGATTAATTTCAGGAATGATTTCCATATGGTTTTCTGGGATATTCAAATGAATATACTGACATTGGCTTGAATTTCTATTTAGTAATATTCCCTTCTCGCATAATGAGTTATGATTACTTTGGATGTAATTAGGACATTGATATATTTTACCTTTCATACAAATGTCGTTTAGAAGTTTAATAATGTTTTTTTTTTGATTTCAATAGATATTTTATATCGGGAATTATTGTTACAAATTCTGATTCGTATTTAGTTGGAATTGGGTGTAAATAGTAGAGCTCGAACTCTTGGTCATAATCAATTGGGACTGATAAGAAATAATTAATTGTGGAAGATTCGATTTTATAATTAATTTTTATTATCGATCTAAATCTAATATGTTTTCGTATTTCAATTTAAATGGTAGACTTTCTTTATAAGGTGAAGATATTTTTTGTAATGCCAAGAATAGATCTCTAGTTTTCATTATGCTGGAATGTAGGGTATTCAATTTGTAAAAGGTGATGGAGTTCTCAACATCTTGTAAGATGTTTAAAATAGTATTAGAAAGTATTAACAAGTGATCATATAAGTCTTTTATAAAATGCATTTTTACCTTATGAGTTTGTACACTTATCTGATATTATTTGCTCTGGTATACAGTGGTGTGTAAAATATCTTACGAGATTATTAACAACTTCTATGCCTTGAGTCTAATTCAATTTATAAGCTTGGTTATATTTGGAAAATGAATCGACTATTGTTAAAAATTTTACGTTCTCCAAAAAAATATTGTCGACATGTAAGATCTGAAAAGGTCTCACGGCAGTAGGCGTTATATTGAATTTTAGTTTTAAGGGGTTTCTGTCATATTTTGTTACTTGGCATATTTCACAATTATTGATATAGTTTTGTATAGATTTTCGTTGATTATGCCAATAATATACATTTTTTATTTGATTTTCTGTTTCATTTAGTCCTCTATGATTCGTTTTACTCTCATGATAGTTTTGTATAGTTTGTACTATTTCGTTATCTTCGATAATATCTACGAGTTTTGTTGTACATTTAATCATATTGAGTTCAGAGCTTTTGAAATATTTCTGTAGCACTTTACTGAATTTTCCGTAAATATAAATAATATTTAACTTTCGGTACAATAAAGTCTTTAATGAAATTAATCATTTATTGTTCGTAATTTGTTTATCTTTATACAATTTTATTATTGACGGAACTGAGGGTTCATAATTTTCTTCTGAAATAATGATTTGGTTCTTTCCAAAATTTACTGGACAGTCTGCAATTTGGATCCCTATTATGGGCTGTTCCTCGTAAATCGTTTACATCTTCAGGTTCTACCATTAAAGATTCAGTTTCCACTTGTCTATCGGGATCCTCTAGTAAGTTCTTTATTGAAGTTTTCTATATAGTCAAAAATTGCTTTGAGGCTTTAGAAGCAGTTAAAACGTTAAGTTGAATTCGTGATAGAGCATCAGCGTTTTTATTCAAAGTAGTAATAATTTTCTTTTCCTCTGAGTTCATATGTTCAGTTCGGACGTTAGAAATATCAAATTTTATACTTCCGGTATGTATACTGTTGCAATTTAGATTACAATTTTGTTTATATTCGTCGAATTTTTCTGCTAGAAAATGTTTTGTAATGTCCATATTCACTTTTTGTTCTGATCTTGGTGTAACTGCAATGCAATTAGATTGAATGGGTAGTTTATGATAGTTTATTTTGAGATTGTATAATCCTAGTAAACAATGAAAAAAGCTGTGAAAATTAAATGAGTGAAATTTTAAAGAAGGATTTTCTATCTTAAATAGTTTCGAACATTTTATGAGAGTACTGTACTTTTCTATTGAAGTGCCACGAGCGGTAGAAATTTGGAATGAGTCTTTTTTGATTAAATTATCGAAGAATTTTTTTGCGATTTCAGGATTAACGAATGATTTTGTGCTACCGATATCCAGTAAGAATTTTAAATTATACTCTGGAAATATTATGTATGGTAGTTCACTTTGATTATTTGTTAAATTCATAAGTTCGAAATTTGTTCCGAGGCATCTTCCTCTAAAAAAGAATTATCTACTTCTTCTTGTTCTTCGGGAAAATCTACAGCGGGTTCATCATTAACATTATATAATTCAATCGACACATATAATTCACCGCTCGTTAACAATTTTGTAAACACATTCCCACTATTATCCACCCATCCCTCAATTTGTACTACATTCTAATCCCTGATATTTAAAGACATACTAGCCACAGGGTGGTGAAACAATTAGTCAGTATTTTTAAATTAAATGTTAAAAGTTTTGTGTAAAATTTAAAAACATATACGACCTGCAGACATACTGGCCTTAACTGAAACGCAGGTCAATCCATCCACCAACAAGACCGAGTTTTATTCTCCAACTTCCGAAGTATTATGAATTCACACTACATAAACGCCGGAACCATAGATATACCTATTCATAAATTGATATTTTTCTGCGTAAAAATGCGACCCCATATTCAAACCCATTCGAATTACAGATATAACCCATGCATTTAATGTTAGCCATACATCAATAGTAAACATCGAAAGAAAATAAAATGCATCCATACAAAAGGATACCTACTCAGGGACTTATGGAAGACGATTTTGATAGGAGAACTTATTTTGATGGGCGAATGATGGACATGTTGGATAACGAAAACGTTATGTTTTCTGGTGAGTGTAAATTTGTCGCTACTAGTCTATAAAAATTCTCACTGGATGAGAGAAGAACACACGCAATACCCTCAAAAAGATTAATGTTTGGGCAGGGATTGTTGAAAACCATATCATTGGTCCCTTTTTCATCGAGGGCAATTTGAATGGCGATCATTATTGGATGACAATTTGAATATTTGACCTAAAAACACAGATCTAATTTTTTTCATTGAAGCATGACAACACAATTCAATTTTTTACGAATGTGATTTTTTGAAGATTGTTTAATTTTGTAAAAAATGCCTAATAAAAATGAGCTTGTACATTGTACAAATAACCAAAATATTCAAGGTGGTGCATTCGAGCAGCAAAATTAATTTTTGACGAAAACGGTCCATTAAATTTGCGTTTTTCATACACCGTTCTGAAGAGGCTTCCAAGACCTTTCAAATGACGTATCACTCAATCCCTCTCCATGTTCAATTTTGAGGGGTTGAAATGTCCCCTAAAAGGGGATTACTCGTTCAATCCTCAAATATACGTCAAGAGATATCCCAAACAAAATCATTCGACGTGTTTCGAGAGATTTTTCCACTCACTATGGACGAGAAATATACTGGATGATCCGTCTGAGATAGAACATTTTGTATATTATAACTAATCAGTAATCAATTTTTCAACTTTCGATTTTAGTATTTGCAAACATTAACTCGTTTTTATTTCAATAAATTCTAACTAATTATTTCTTAGTAATATTCAAACAAATTTTCCTTATGTTATAGATGATGTACCAATCTGTCGACAAAGAGCTGAACGCTACACAGGATCGAGAACGGGTCGTAAGAAGAACGATTTCAGCTGCTTGTTGCTGTTGAACGTTATCATAAAATATTTATTCAAAGAACAATAC
Organism: Endomychus coccineus; assembly: GCA_958510875.1. Taxonomy (NCBI): domain Eukaryota; kingdom Metazoa; phylum Arthropoda; class Insecta; order Coleoptera; family Endomychidae; genus Endomychus; species Endomychus coccineus. The sequence goes on from OY294070.1 coordinate 44,418,572, forward strand.
ACATTGATTGTTTGTAAATAAAACTCTATTTTATTTATTTTATTTTATCTCTCAAGCTTGCTGGTCACCATTAATATTCTAGCATACCCATCCTTGTATGGCACGTTGGATGAGTATTCGCTGGAGTTGATACTTCAATAAGAAAAAATACAGATTTTTAGTATGTGCAATAATAAGAATTTCAGTAAAATGGAAATGTACACAAATGCAGAATTGACAGATATCGTCGTTTAAGATGCAATAGCTCGTAACCCACATATGGTTGTTTGTGCAGGAGAGCAAAAAAACTAACTACACTTGAAACTGTAATCTATTTCAACCAATAAAACATGGATATAGGACTAAAATTTAATTACGCATATTTCTGAAATAAATAAAAATATATGAAACCCCATTTTGATATTCCAGGTGGGTTACGAGCTATTGATTCTACAAAAATAAGAACAAAGTGTGGCTTGACTGTAACTTTATTTTTTAATAATATGAAAAATACAACTAGATATGGCTTAAGTTATCATAAAAGTGGTGACAATCGGCAGGAATAACTGATTTAAGCTCCTGTAGGTGCTTGAATTTTTGGGCTTTTATTTTCTTATTTTCTGGATTCAGTTGTGGCCAATCACGACAAACTTCTTTTCGACGTCGCCGCTGCGGTAGCTCTGTCCAAGAATCGTCAAAGTTAAGTTTAAACAAGATTTTTTCATCAGGAGAATATTTAATGGCTCGAATATCTGTTACATTTTTCTTTCCTGGTCTAATGCTCCCATACATCTGATATCCTTTTTGAGAGAAATCTCGAAAAAAGTCATAATTTACCCATTCGGTACAGTACGGAAAGGGATTCCTTCGAGCCTGTCGACTAATGGACAAATGCGCGGAAGGAAGAAAAATCTCTCTGGTTTCTTTTATTTTAGCTTCAATTCTGTTGTGAACAGAATCGCACTGCATTTGTGTGTGCCCACGTTCTAAGTACTTCTGTACAATAGTTTGATTCCTGGCAACAGATATGAAAAGAAGAGCATTGGCCATTATATTATTTCTATTTTAATAGGTGCACCCATCACTATAGATTAAAATTGGCAAGCTGTTGTCCGTAAATCTTGAAATATAGTCAACCACCAATGAAGCGAACGTTGAAGCTGAGAGATCACTGTCTACCCCACTGAACCAATAACACATTACGTGTTTCGTTTTTATGTTCATAATTGTAAAATTGTGACAGCATAATTTTGTTTTATAGTACAAAGCATTTGCGTTTAAACTGGGACATACTTTTACAGCTTGTAAGTCTATCATCAGTATCACGGCCTCTTCATTTCCGGCTAAATCGATGTCTTTCGCTTTTTCTTGCCTTGCTCTATCTTTTTTAGCAATGTGTCTCGTAAAAAACTCTTCTTCTAAATTTCCGACATCATACTGGCAGCAAAGATCGCATCTATCTTTTTTAGGCTGATAAATAGCAAGGTTTTTCTCTACGAACAAGTCATCAAAAGATTTTCGACTTATACAATTTTTCTTTTCAGTCTTACATTTTGAAACATACTCATTATATAAAGCTGTTTTGGAAGGCACTGTTTGATCCAAATACAATGTAGATGATGTTTGGCGGCAATAATGAGATGGCAGTGTAAGCAAATCATCAAAAAACTGCTTTAAAAATTCCTTATCTCCATTTTTCTTTTCTCTTAGGTGAGCAGCTCTATTTTCTATATTATGGTAATCTTTCGAATTGTGCATGCTATGTTCAGCAGATTTAATCCAGGAGCTCATTTGAAATTCTCCTAGACTTAGGGTAAACAGAAACAATTTCTTGCAAATATTCACCTTTAGACAGTCTATTGGTAAACTATAAAATATTGAACAATTTCTTGATGAATTTTGGTTTTTTGTATATCTCCTTTTGACACTTGAGAGTGTTACATTATTAACCACAAAAACTTTGCGCTGATCCCAAGTCATTTTCCAAAACTTTTCAAACAGCTGTCTGCACGTACATAAACATACATCCCATGAGTCCAATGAAGCCAAAATGTTGTTTTGGCATAAAGTGTGGGTTGAGAGGTATTACATCTTAAGCGACGATATGCTATTTAAATTACACTTGAAATAATGTAACAACTAAATTCTCGAATTAAAAACTAATAGAGATCATATGAGATGTTCGAAATGACCCCCTTCGGTCATTATACACACGTCTGTACGGTAACGCATTGATTCTCGGATCCGATGAAACATTTCTGGGATATTTTGAATAACCCTACATGAAATAATTATGGGATTCGATCTTCCAGGTTTCGAACAGGAGTCTTGTATACTAACGTTTTCAAATGCCCCAATCCTCAAGTTATCACTTCATTTGCTATTTACTAATAAAACTAGAGCATTTTTTCTAAGATATACTTTATTTAAAATTGCGGAAACAATCATACAAATCCGGAAAGCTAGAAGAGCTTGTATTATCATCATTCATAGTTGGTATGTTTGGCAATTGTGATGATGGAATACATCCAGATGGTTCTATCGTGCTCATTGATGAATATGGACCGCCACTCGATGCATGCGATACCGTAGGAACAGCTGAAATAACGTTTGCCGAACTCCTAATAACATTTGATTTGTTCAACATATGTTAATTCTTGGCCATTTTGTTCGTGAAATGATTTTAACTCGTATTTTTGTACAATCGCACATATTTCTGCTTTCGCAAAATGGAAAAGTAAAGGTGACATCGAATTTAAAACTGGTGTTATAAAAATTAAAAAGCTATCAACAGCGTTCACTTTTGTTGTGATAGAAGCTCGCACAGTAGACTGAGAATTTGTCACTTCCCTTTCATTAGTGCGTTTCTCAGGTCTTTGTTTAGGAGCAGACAAACGTTCTTTGCAATTTTTAGTTTTTTGTATTTCTCCGTTCCGATATTTTTTTGTCTCTTGACTTGGGACAGCTATATCATGTTCTATTTCATCACTGGAATTACTTCCTTTTTGGTGCACAATTTTTTCAGCCTCTTGTTTGGTATTGTCAAATCCTACGTTAGTTTTTGTCTCTCTTCTGTCAATATGGTCCTTCAAAAAATTTAACCGATCAGCGTATTTGTACTTTTTTTGTATTTTACCACTTTTTGTATTTTTGTTCGAATATCTCCTAAAAGTGTCTCTGATATTACCCCATCTAGTCTTGCAGAGTTGACCTATAAAAGTAGTTTGATAATAGAATAAAAGTAATAATTTTCACGAAAAAAAGTTAGCATTACATTTGTTCTTTCTTTTTCCGCTTACGACATAGCACATCGTAAAAGATTATACATGAATCATGCAAAATCATATGCAGCGATTCGATAGCTCAAACAGTACTAGTAATTGCTAAAAATTTCAACACAACTTGGAACTTTCTCAACTGCTTGGGAACATTGGATCGTTGTGTTTTGATTATAAAAAATCGTTTTCAATTGTTTTGATGGCTCTTGTAAACGTTAATTACAATTTATAAATTGTTAATGTCGGAGAATATGGCAAAAACAGCGATGGCGGAATTTTTGCAAATTCTTCACTAGACAAAAGACTCCAACGAGGAACACTGCAAGTATCACCAAATAAAATTTGGCCCAATACAAATGTTGAAGTGCCATATATGATAGTCGGAGGCTACCATATCCACGTCAGAATTTGAATGTTCCAGAATGTGTTTACAGCTACCACCATTGTCGTATCAGGAGAGTTGTTGAAAGCAAGTTTAATATTTTGTCTCAAAAATTTCGAATTTACAACAGACGAATTCAAACACGAAAAAATACCGATAACGCTGTACCGGCGACTAATTGTATTAAAAAAATTTTATTACCTTGTGTTCTCATTTCTCCTCCGATTTCTCTCCATATATCATTTTTTGTATCGTTATTCGTGCATTTGGGGATCGATGAATCATATAGAACCTTATGTCTCCTCACACATTCTATTAATTGTTCGTCGTTCATTATATCTTGTTCCATTTCAGGCAAACTGGGAAATAATATTGAAATCGGCCGGGTCTACTGGCATATTTTGAGATATTTATAAATGAAAAGGTTTTCTCATTTAGAATATTAACATTTTATAATTAACAGTTACAATCATAACAATCTGCAGCAAGGGCAGCAAAATTTACGAGTGATTTAAGTATGTGTGTACTCACCTGGTATCTTGTATGTGATGTCTGGAAAGATTTTCATTCTTATATATAGTACTGTATGACCTCAATAAAATTGCACTTTTTAACAACTGTACTTTATTGATACTAAACCCCAATTTGGAGTAAAGATTGTACTTTATTGCAGCTAAATGTCATGGGTGTTCACTTTCAAATTTCAAGTTTCAAAAAGTATATAAAGTCAGACATACATTATGTTTTTATGTTATTCGTACACTACCTACAGTGTTGTGTGTATACCGTAAGGTAAGACATTTTTATTACTTGTGTTGAAACAAAAATCAAATAAGTGGATTATTTTTATTATGATTGTTTAATAACCACGTAACACACTGTGAATATGATTTTTATTTACTACCCAATTGTACAGTAATACATTTTTATCGTATGTCTTTGATTTTATAAATGTTAACCAAAAAATCGATGATGGAAGCCGTTACTTTATGGTAATTTATCATTTTGATTATATGAAAGAATAATTACTCTGTTTGAATACCACTTTACGTGAAAACGTAACTATAGTTTCAATACCGAAATGCCATTATCAAAAAATTAGAAAATTATGAAGGAACCAATGAAATACTATACTTTCATAAGATCTACCTGTTTTTGGAATTTCCGTTGATCCCTCGATCCCAACCCTACTTTACTTTACTCTATTTACACTTGAACTGTTTCATTGATTTCTTCATACTTTTCTAATTGTTTGATAATGGCACTTCGGTGTTGAAACTATAGTTACGTTTTCACGTTATTATTAATAAAAGTGGTATAAAGTTGTTCTTTCATATAATCAAAATGTTAACCAGGTGCCAAAAATAAAATTATTGAAAAATCTTGTCCCGGATGGATTCCGTGTCACAATAGCTCGACTTGATGCCGACGTTTCGCCAACCATTGCAGGTGGCATTTTCAGGACAGACTTGAGGTTTGAACTGAAAATGTCACCTGTAATGGTTGGCATCAAGTCGAGCTATTGTGTCGCAGAATCCATCCGAAAGACAAGATTTTCCAAGATTAGCTGTCCGCTGAAGTCTACTATCCAAAATAAAATTATTATTATTTACATCTTGTGCTACCAAGAATTACGCAAAATTTACCTCAAATTAGTTTATCTAGCCCAATCGACATTTTATTTGGAGCACAACTGTTTTGGGACTTCGCTTGAGAAGGTAGAATAAAATTAGGGAAAAAATAATCCTGTTTTGTAGCAAACGCACTTAGGTGCTTGGGGTTCTATGAATGTACGGCATCCAATGCTAGACATTTCATGTAATCTTGCAATAAACCAACTTAGAACTCAAATTGTTAAAATTCTGAGAGCTCGAAAAATACCAAAACACAAAAGTAAACCGAACAAGAAATGAGATGGTATGTGAAACTCATTTAGCAAAAACGCATAAACGCGATAAACACGGACGTTATGTAGTGCAATTGCCATTCAAAAATGACTTCTATTCTTTGGGCACAGATCTCGGACATATGGAAATTGTGTCCGATAGTTTGAATGAAGATTCAAACAAAACAACAAAACATTTTTATTTACCTCCAAAGATTCCTGTACTACTACAAAGCTTCGCGTAGTATTTGATGGATCTGCGAAAAGCATTACCGGAGTCAGTCTAAACGATACGTTATTAGTCGGGCCAACTATCCAACGAGATTCCCGTAACTTGGGTTTGTCTGGAGTTAATCGAATATCGTTGCAAAACGCCATTTGAATTTGTTCGTCTGGTGGCATTTCAAAATGATGTGCCGTGTAAGGGTGAAATTCGTATCTCATGACGGTCACATTGGTCGTAAATGGGGTAGATGAAGAAATAGTTCCGAATGCAGAACAAAAGTTCTTATGCTATAATTTCAATTTTACAAAGGGTTTTGCATCGGTCAACAATTATAACTTATCTGTAGTAAACAATCGAAAAAAAAACAATGGAAACAAATAGATTAGTCTGAACCTCGTGACGGAAAACAGAGTAGCGCAGGAGGTACGTGGGATTGGTTCGACCCTTGTGATACAAACAGGAAAGAAGATTAGTCCCACTTGTGGGATGTGATCTGGCGGCAACAGGACCACGAGGACAATTTTGATTTATACGAGCAGAAGGAATTCGAATTGGCCGAATTTTGCAATTGGCTTTCTAAGTTTGGTTTCTTCTATGTTGTAATCATCAGCTAAGTTTGTAGCTAATTCATTTTTCATTTTTTCAGTTGTCGCTCGAGACTTACATTTGAATAGAATTGAACCATTTTTGCTATTTCGTACCAAATCAATTCCTACCGATATTTTGGAGGGATTTTTTTCATTTTGATATCTTGTTTTGTCTTTCGACATTTTTGCTGCTTTGTAGGTTTTATTAGAAGACATGGTTAAGTTATTTTAATTGGTGATTTCATGATGGCTTGAGCATAGCTAAGTGCTGTCAGGTTTGTTTGATTTCAGAGCTAATGCGTGAGAAGTTAGCATATTTTACAAATAGTTTGTTTACATTCATCACATTCTATAATAGGGGACTCCTCGCTGTTTAATGCAGAATATTTGTTGTAATTTGTAGTCATTCTTTATTGGGTTTTTTGCTATTTTTTTCTATTATTATGTTTCAAGAAAGGCGGAAGGAGTTTCCGTTATTGAGTTTGGTCACTATAGTTTTTTATATTATACTTTAAAACTGTTTATTTCTTTATGTAGCACCTTTTTACTTCAGTTCTTTATCACACAATTCACTCAAATGATAGTTACCGTACTTTATATTAATACTTTACATCTCTACTTTTAGTATTTATTTTTAGCTATCTTTATAACAATGTACCAATTACTTTCACATATTTTTTCTCTCAAATATTATAGATCACATGAAGCTCAGAAATGGAAAAATCGTGAGAAAACTGACAAAGTGGAAGATAAAAGAATATAAAAAATCATCAAGACTAATAAAACGAATTAATCAAGCTTTAAGGACATTGAAATTAGAAAAAAATTTAATCAAAATATAATAAAATAAAACAATTATGCTGCGAGTTTTTTCCATAACTGATTTTTTTTCCGGTGTTACATCATTTAACAAACTTCAAATTTCCCCATAACGTGAAGGCAAATGTAAAACATTTTGTTTCCGGACAGTCTCTTGAAGCACGGACAAAAAAGTTTCCGTCAGAACTTTGACAGAAAATCAAACGTTGTACAAGAAATTTGGGTTATTGTTAATACGCTCGACCATAATTTCGCAAAACTCTTGACTTCGATCCCAATCATCATCATTTAATTTCTGAATTAATTTAATTTTGTACGGACGGAACTTGTGTTTACGTGAAATTCTGAAAACGTTAGATTGGCTAATACCGGAAGCTTCAGAAAGTTGTCGTACAGATTGCATGTTTGGCATATATTGGACATGTCCCAATACCGCCACAACTGTTCCTTCATCATTAACAATTCCAATGGGTGCCCCCTTTTATCCATTACTGAAACCGTTTCGTCTTGTAGGATACCGGTGATGTCGATGTAAAGATATTTCGTTGTAAGCGGATCGATATCGATTTTGTCGTTCCAATCTTCGAATACGAAATCGCCAATCGCATCCAAAATACGTTTTAGTGTGCCAACACCCATACCGCCCGTTTTGATATCAGACACACGACTCGACTAACCGAACAATGAATTACAACATGAGCAGTAGAACGCAAATATATATATACGGTATTCCGAGGTGCTCCTAGAATATTCGGTTCACAAGTAGATTTACAACGAAGAATAACATTGATACGACAATCCCAATTCGTTCCATATTTTATTAACGCTCCCAATGGGGCAGGGAAAGGAATCTGTCAAAACAACATATTTGCTACTACGACGAAATGGGGAGAAAATAAAAATATCGTTCACGACAGTTGAACGTTATTTTGGTTCTCGAATCGTCGTAATGGAACGGCTCTTTCATTGGGATGGAAAAAATTGTTGCATCGGAACGAATTTCCGATCGGACGGTTCTCCATCAGTCACCTAAACGACAAAAGAAAGAACGCGTTGTCTTGGACAAAGATAGATATTTTCACGATCGATTCGTTGTATGGAGGGGAGAATCGAATGTATATAGAGCCCGATAACATGTAGAATAAGGACATTCCATACAAGTCAGCGTGTTATCTAATACGGGTGCATACGACTTATCCAAATGTCGTATGTTAGTGGTAAAAATTCGATTGTGTCATCACAAGAACGCGAACGATCGAAGAATCTCACAGTTCGTTATAGGTCGCGCTCGATTGACGAAAAATCATCATACGTTAACGAGAAATCCCCATCGTTAGATTCGATATCTTGCGATGAGAATGGTACGGACGACGAGTCAGAATCGGAGAGAAGAAAAAATAAAAGAAACAGTTCATCGATCACGACCGGTGGCAGAACGACCAACGTGTCATATTTGACAGCTAAACAAAAAACATCTTACGTCAATGAAAAATCGCCATCGTTACATACAATTTCTTCTGATGATGACACAACGGACGAAGAATCAGAATCGGAAACGGAAAATGGAGAAGAACACAGCACATCGGTCCGGAACAATGGAATATCGACCGACGTGATAGCCGAGCAATCGTCTCGCGTTAACGATCAGTCTCCACCGTCAATTTCAATTTCTGGCGATGAAAACGAAGCGGACGGCGACCCAGACCCAGAATCGAAAACAGAAAAGGGGAAGGGAAGTAGCACGTCGATCGCAAACGACGAAATAACTACCAACAGGCCACATTCGATAGAAAAACAATCGTCGTGTGTGAAAGAAAAATCGGCGTCATTAAATTCACTTTCTGGTAATGGAAACGAACCTGACAACGAACCAGAATCGAGAACGGAAGAGTTAGAAGAAATTGATACGTTGGTAGCGAAAAACGGAACAACGATCGACGCAGTAATAATCAATATGATACAAGATGATATCGAACGTTCCGTTGCTGATATGGTACCCGAAATCACCGCAAATCTCGCTGTTGAACAGGAGAGCGTAATCACACCGCCGAATTCCATATCGAATCCCAAACTACACTCGCTACGTACCAGCTATCCATCGAGTGTCGATTTACGAGATACATCGGAACATCGTAGTGAAATATCGAGAAAACGAAAATCGGAAATGACTTGCGACGAACAACATATCATGAAAGTTTCACCATTGTCATTACCGCAACCACAATTACCTCAATCGTCCTCATCGAAATCGCCGAAAATTCGTTCGGAACATCGAACGACGAGATCAAATCGACGGTGTATAAACCAAATGTCACCCGAAGCGATCGAAATGAAATTACCGTTCACGATAAGCTATGGCCAACTCATTACCGCATCGCTAATAACCGAGATGTTTTGTCGTGAACTATCAATCATCCGTGGTGTGTCGAAGAAAAATATAATTATCGAACTCACTAATTTGAATATGAAATCTATTCATGCCGATATGAACGCAAATGATCGTCCCGTTGAGTTTCATTGGATATTGAAAAGGTACGTAGATTTAACGAAAAACAATTTGGAGATAATTTTCGAGAAGTATAACGTGGAAGTGGAAAAATTAAAGATGCTTGTTCATATGAACTTGTTGATGTGGGCGATCGAGGATGCGATCCGAGCGTACCCGATTATCGATCACGCGCGTCAATCCGAATCGATTGATAACTATACCAAAGAGGTGGTGGAAAAATTTACGCAAATACTATTACCGATTATGCATGATCGGAAGAGAGAAAAGCTCGAAATAATCGGCGCATTGAAGACAGCATGGAGGAAGACGATGAGAGAGATTTATATTAGACATTTTGGCAGCGAAGACGAACTTCACCCGATTCACCGGTTTTTCCAGTACATACATTGCTACAAGCAATCAAAATATACTCGCGACACAAAGCGACGACATGATTAGTATAATAACGAACGAAATTCCCAAAATCGATAATATATTGCGAACATTAACACATTTCCAAATAATGCGAATTCTAAAACGGAAATGTTACGAGTGCTAATGAAAAGAATTTTTCGTACGATTTATAAAATGTATTTCATATGTAATTCGAATAAAAAATGTCAGAAAATATTGCGATTCATTTCACGTAACTCACGTACCCCAACGTAACGGCCATAAGATACAAATTTCACTCTCATAGGAAACATGATTTTTAAATTCCGCCAGACAAACAAATTCATTTGGCGTTTTGCAGCGATAATCGATCAACTAGAGACCAACCGAAATTATGTTATTCGCGACATTAACGTCACGATTCCAAGTGATTTTACATTTTCGGCAAATTTGAAATCTACGATCGTGACATCGTCGTCATTGCTTCGTATCATTTCTATTTATGGTGGTGGTAGTGGTGTGTTTTGGTGGTAACGGCATTTTACCGAAACATTTCGAGCAACGTGTCATTTATCGCGTCGGCGATAGAACGCATGTACAAGCAGCTCTATGGCAGGTTTTTTATTTCTGCCATAGCCTTTCGCGATATTCAAAATATGTTGAGTTATCGGATTCGAGTCAGCAGCAAGCATCAAAACGTCAACCAAATATATTGGGTTGTCGGATTCGAGCTTGGCAAGAATCATACCTCTCGAAGCATCGTATTCGGCAAAAAAAAAAAACAAATCGTTAAAATATAATAATTCTTTTAATCAGAAATAATACACCTTGATTTTTGATAATCTCAACATTACACGAAAACATCAAATATTGCCAGCTACGTCTTGAATACACCATCGAGTGCGTGTTTTTCATCCTATCAGCGTTCACACCAATGTTACTCAAATATTTCTTATTCCAATTATCATTCTTGTGCACCCACAATCGAACTCCATCGTATTTGACCGTAATATCTTCACATTTGATCGATGTTCTTGCCACAAATTCGTCTCCCATAAAAATAGGCGTTACAGCATTCTTGCATCGAAGGACCTCGTATACATTTCGCAATACCATTATGAACGCTGTCTATAACACAAACACGCGCCCATAAGAATTCGCTCAGCAGTCGAGTGATTCGCAATTGTGTGTCATCATCGATTACTTCGATACGCTCGTGATCGACTAATTTCAATATATCTACGCACGTGAGAATCTTATCGTTTTTCACTATCATTCCTACGTTTGGCTCGATCGCGAGTTTTCCACCCAACGGAACGTCCGAAAATAACGGTTCAACGATCGTTCCAAAATCCGGTTGTCGAAATAATATTTTCGCACTATAAAATAGGAAAGCGCCATTTCCGTTTATATCGAACGTTCCTTTCCGATTCAATAAATATCGCAGAATATATAATTCTCGCGATTCGCCACTTGATTCTTCGTAATCCCTATACCCGTATAATTTTCTCAGCAAACAACTATCAATTTCCGACAATTTATCGATAAATTTCATGCCGGCATCACCTACGAATCGAGCAGTTTTCGTATCGATGCCGTCAATCGTACCGTTGGTGCGAACGTCCATACTATGTCGATACGTGTCTTCTCTCACATCCAACAGCTCGATTTTAGAAAACGATATCCTGTCGACCCGTTGTTTCTGAATGTTTCCGATTTCCCTGAGTTTACTTTCGTCCTCGACTATTACTATATACGGTAGCATCAAATAACAAACAGGTACGCGGTAAACGCTTCGTACGAAGAGTGTCGGTTCGGTCTCGTTCGCACAAATTTTCTCACAAGTAGCACTGTCGGAGTCTTTCGCGTTCACACATTTTACGAATGCATCCAAAACGACCTTGTATTCGTGGTTATTCTCGTGCGCGATGTAATAATAATATTTGTTTTTTACGGATCGGTCGTACGACGATAATATTCGTTTGTCATCGAACTGTTCCTTCTTGTTCTTTCTCCTCTTCTTTTTTTTCGTTTCGTTATCTATCGCTTCGGTACGAGCTGCCAAGATATTCCTACGAACTTGTTTGATGTGTTCATCGTTGTGGCCATCATCACTAGACGGTTGTCGCACTAATATATATTCGTCATTTACGGGGTTATCGTCTACTTTAGGTTGCACCCGTAAATCATATTTGACGAGCGCTTCTTCGGACTGACCTCGTTGCCACATCGGTCGTTCTTGTTGCACTTCTGACAATTCATCTGATGGCTTCCCGTCGACAATACCATCGACGTTGTTAAAATTTTCGAAATTCAAACATATCTCTTGGTAGTCGGCATCGACGATCGTGGTGTCATATCGTAATAGTTTTTCGAAGTCACAAATATCGTCATTGTATTCAGATGTCTCCGTGTCATCGTGCAGATTCATAGTTCGAATACCGCACTACATCTCGAACGAATGGCTGACGTTGGAACGACCGAGATCGGAATACTGGTATCTAAATATTGGTGTGATTGCGATTATATAGTACGAAGATGATCTCATACCGCCCCTCCACGTTTATCGCGCATAACGCCAACGATCGTGCGAGAAATGAAATCGTAAAATATTTTCTGATAAACAAACTCTGTCCGCCTAGAATCTCTCGTCGAACGATTCGTTGTTGAAACGAAATTCCACCGGTGCAATTCTTCGAGCTACAAAAACTTTGAACGTAATTCTCGTTCGAAGAATAAAACAGTTTCGTCTCGAATGAAATTTGTTGAAACGAAATCTCACCGGTGGATTTCTTCGTCAACATTTCAATGTTCTCTCGATTGAAAAATGAAATTGTAAACCATTTTCTCGTGAAGAAATTTCGTCAATTAGATTGTTCACCAGCCAACTCAGGATTTCTAATTTTGTTGAAACGCTCATCGTTTGAAACGGAAGATTGTTAACGTATCAACCATTCATATGTCTAAACGTTACTCTCGATCGAGGATTGGGATTGTAAAATATTTTATGAAGAACAAACTTTGTCGTCGGTCAAAATTCTCATTTAACGACTTCAACGATTCAGAATTTTGCTACATTACCCATCGCTCGTAACGAATAGTCGTGGTCAACGAATTAGTCGTTTCTCTGTTGAACGTTATTGTCTTTCAGAATTTGAAACTACAAAATATTCGCTGGTGGATGAAATTTGTCGAATTCATTTCTCAGCTACTTTGAATGTAACTCTCATTCGAGAAATAGAATTGTAAAATATTTTATGATGAACAAACTTCGTCCGCCTAGAATTTTTCGTCGAACGATTGATGATTGTTGAAACGAACTTCCACCGGTGGATTCCTTCGAGCTACAGAAAATTTGAACGTAACTCTCGTTCGAGGATTGAAACAGTTTTGTCTCGAGTGAAATTTGTTGAAACGAAATCTCACCTGTGGATTTCTTCGAGCTACAAAAACTTTGAACGAAACTCCCGTTCGCAAAATGAAATTGTAAAATATTTTCTGATGAACAAACTTTGTCCATCTAGAATCTCTCGTCGAACGATTGGTTGTTGAAACGAAATTCCACCGGTGGATTTCTTCGAGCTACAAAAACTTTGAACGAAACTCTCGTTCGAGAAATGAAATCGTAAAATATTTTTTGATGAACCAACGTTGTCCACCTAGAATCTTTCGTCGAACGATTGATTGTTGAAACGAAATTCCACCGGTGGATTTCTTCGAGCTGTAGAAACTTTGAACGTAATTCTCGTTCGACGAATATATACACATCGGTGGCTTGTGCAATCACTGTCTTTCGACCGATTTTATTATTACGTTATAATTGTATATTTACATGCATATTTCTCGCGTGTAGCACATGTGGAACCTTAATAAAAAATCGCATCCTATACCGAACACTTTTCATTTCTAGGTGCCATAGTGATCAAGAATATCAGTTACTTTTCTATCGTCTAAGCAACATAATAATAATAATAATAATCGCTTTTATTGACAGATAATGGTTAACAAAAATGGTGAACATGTGACGTCATCTGTCAAGTCACAATCGATAGATTTTACCGTAAATACGTCCACCGATCGAGAAAGAATCAAACGAGCGAAGGAGCATATTCCTCCAATTCACGAAAGACCAGGTTGGGAGGATCTCTGGACCATGATAAGGCGCCACGACGAGGAAGTCCTCAATTGGACCGATGACGAGGAGGAAGAAGACGAATTCCAACAACTTTATGAAGAGTGGTTGGAAACTGTATCGAATACTAACAATACCAATAACAACAATACTAAGCAAGAAAACGTGTCGACGGTTAAGAGCTAACGACCTACAAGACTGTTCGCACAAATATATTACTATTAATTGTAAACAAATAAACGCAACAACGAAATAAAGTTTTTTACTATTATTTTGACACGATTGTTCATCTTTGTAGCATCCCAAAAACTTTTAACGTAACTCTCGTTCGAGGAATGAAACAGTTTTGTCTCGAGTGAAATTTGTTGAAACGAAATCTCACCGGTGGGTTTCTTCGAGCTGTAAAAACTTTTAACGTAACTCTCGTTCGAGGAATGAAACAGTTTTGTCTCGAGTGAAATTTGTTGAAACGAAATCTCACCGGTGGATTTCTTCGAGCTGCAAAAACTTTTAACGTAACTCTCGTTCGAGGAATGAAACAGTTTTGTCTCCAGTGAAATTTGTTGGAACGAAATTCCACCGGTGGATTTTTTCGAGCTACAAAAACTTTGAACGAAACTCTCGTTCGCAAAATGAAATCGTAAAATATTTTCTGGTGAACAAACGTTGTCCATCTAGAATCTATCGTCGAACGAATCCCCAAAGTTATAAGTTCCTCGTCATGCGCACTAGCGTCATAGAGAAACAGTTTTGTCTCGAATGAAATTTGTTGAAACGAAATCTCACCGGTGGATTTCTTCGAGCTGCAAAAACTTTCACAGCTGTAACGACTCGTAGTCACGTGACGTATACGTGACGTATCACGGGGGGCAACGAAAATTGTGGAACGCAACTTCCAGCTCTAGCGAGGAACCAGCACCAAGTCTGGACAGTCAAGGGGGCTCCACGTACCCCCATAGCACCCCCTGCACCCCTGTATATATATATATATTCATAACCTCCGCGACGGCCTGCTCCTTCTTACTACTACGTTGTTCTTACTCTGGTCAAGGAGGTTTAGGATCTCGGGCGAGAAGCTTGCTGATTATATAGTTAATTTAGGGTCAGCTGAGTGAATACTCGATTCTCATTGGACTAGAGCCGTTTGACGTCACAAAAATCCTAAAATCTACTGATTTCTGACGAAAATCACGGTAGAAGGGGTAAAATTTTGATCAGATTCAATTCAGAGTTCTGAGAGCGGAGTCGATTGAGGTTAGATTGTACAATATTAAACCCACCCCATCCATAGATTTAGTATTTTCCGTGAACTCTGTGAGACATCTATATTAGACATTCGATATATTGTTTTGCCGATAGGTGTCGCCAAGACGATCACCGCTCCCAATCAAATCAGTTCATATCATACACCGACAGATGGCAGCATCGATCCCGCCAAATGAAGTCATTCCAAGACGTGTTGAAATGTTTTATCCAATTTGTCGTGTACGTCGTCATCGTGAGTCGAAAGTTGAACGTATCTCATCGTTGTTTTGATACTTTTATGCCCGATCGCTCGTGATGCATGTTTCACACCGTACTTGGAAAATATTTCACCCAAAAACCAACGCCTTGACGCGTGCCATCGTACCCAATGTGGACGATCTTCTCCGAATAACAGACGATATAAACGATCGAAACGCAAATGTAATTGCTTTTTCGACGAGTATAGCGTAAGGAACGGCACGTCGTCTGAGACATTCTTGTCGCCGAACGTGGCATGTATGTCGAGGATCAAATGAAATAAATCGTGATACTTTTTGCGTATGTCGGACACGAGGAAAATCGTAAAAACTACATCACGTTTTCCTATCGCATCTATCTGACCTTTATTCAGTAACTCTTCGTATTCGTTCCGGCTCAGACTATACAGGGAAGCTATCATACGAGCTCCCGTAAAATATGACAATACGAATAACGTGCTGAAAACGATATCGGCTATGTATAGTTTCGCGATCGCATTCGACGGAGATTTCATCGGTGAATCGTCGTTTGGGGTGAGCGACGAAGTGGACGACGAAAATAAAAAGTTGTCTGATGGATCGGTAGTTCGTTGTCGTTGTCGCTGTTGCTGCTGCTGCCGCCACTTTTGATGATGATTCTTCAGCGTTTCGATACACCAAGATAACATTCGTTTGACGGAATCGTCAGAGAATACCAATTGACGTTGTTTGTTCAGCGACAAGATACGACGTTGGTGATTTTTCGATAGGACGTGGAGATCTTTTTGAACTTCGTATTCGAGATGTTTGTATGAAAACATACCGAACCGGTCGAAAAGACGTTGTCGATCGTCCGATGACAAGTAAGCGTCCAACTGGTCGGTATTTTTCAGATACGTTACTATAGTCGTTAAAATTTTCTTGACGTACGTCATTCGCAACGGTCGCTTCCGATATAGGGTGAGATACTTGACGAAATCGACGAAAGATACGAGAGAATAGTTGCCGTTCAATAGGTTGATGTATTTCATATGAGACAACGCGGCGGCGGCGGGTAACGACTTGGTGGTCGTTGAGCACGAATGGGACGAGTGAGAAGACGGATCGACACCAATCGATTCATCACGTATCACTCGGACTTTACATTCACATTTCCTTCCGATGTTTTGCTCGGTGTGTATAATACAGCGGCTGTCAGTTTCAACGTTTATACGATAGAGAATGGTACGCTGTCGTGATTGTTGAGTAGTGAGCGGTGTATGCGTTTCTGCCATCTCTTATATCGTGAATAGCGTTTTATTTAACCCGTTCACCGCCAACGTGACCGCCATGAGATACGAATTTCACCCTTATAAACATTTCGAGCAAGATTGAGTGGTGGGATACTCGTCTACACATATAACGTAACATTTATCGCGTCGATGTCTATAACTGAATTGAAGTCGTTCCGTGAGATTTCCAGCAGAGAAATTTCGTATGTCGAGTAGTCGTGTTAGTGAGCGGTCGGTATCTGTGTGTCTGCCATCATGGATAGCTCTTCTCTTTTCCAGCAATTGAAGGAAACGATGACGATGACGAATTCTCATCGTGGCCGTCGTTCAATTACAATTCGATAGTCGATAACTATTACCCTGCTACGTATCATGTTATGCACGAATTGTATGTGAATTCTCCGAAGTCTGTAAAAGGCTTGATAATAATCGACGGTTGTTCGACTATGGAAACCATCAATAACAACGTTATTACCGAAATGTTTGTGAAATATTCGACGTGTTACGTGTTGTTGGCGTGTATGAATCCCCAACAAAGGCAGAGGACTATCGGAAAAGATACGATAGAGAAATCGTTAGCCATCGAGAATATATCGATAATCAGATATATGAATTCGTTTTTGGAATGGTTGCAGGGATCGATTACCACGAAGAGAGCTCGGAATATTTTCGTATTAGATGCCACTTCGTATCCGTTTGTCCGAGAGTGGTTTTCGATCCGACGTTCGAAATTTTCGTTAGTTACCGATAGAGATTATTTCAAATGGACTATTCTCGCCGAACAGTAACACGCGTTCATTTGTACGAACCGCCTCCACGGCCACCTCCACACCCCACCCCCACTCTCAACCACACAAATTATGAATTGTAATAAACCATATTGAAACTTAAGTTTTTTTTTATTCAATCGAGTATTTCACTCTGCAACGACGTGTTTCTGGATTGATACTTTTTTTTTTCCCGTAACGCTCGACGTGACGATGTCGTTACCGTCGTCCTCGTCGTTATCGTCAACACCGGGTAAGACGCCGCTACGTCGAAGAAACAGACAACCTTTGGATTCGTACGAAATCGTGGACAACGTGATCGAATTGGAGAACAACATGGAAATTGACGAAACGAACGAAACGCGTGTGTTGAAAACGGGTCCCGACCGGAACCTGTTAGAATGGGACGAATTTCGGGCGTTGGTGAAAATTTTGCGATCGTTAAATAACAGCAACAGTTCGGTGAATAACGCCCGTAAGCGGATGAAATTGCACGCAAACAGTTGTTCGAATTGCCGAGATGTATTTCGACGGAACGAGAAGCGTCTCTACAAACTATTGACGTTCATCAAATCGCTGGGTCCGGCCATTATAAAGTGTCGATATCGTTACGGCAAGCGACGCATCTGGGTGACGCCTCAATGGAAACAACTGACCGAGCCGTATTTCACTCTCGTCAATCGTATCTATAAAATTGAAACGTCAAAAACACCGATCGATCACATCGACGCTGCGGACATGCTGAAATTGGAGAAGACCGTGAAGAATTGCGATTTGCTCAACAAGTCGGTGAGAGAGCAAACGCATGGACGTAGAAGTTTCGTGAAGCAGGAAGCTTCGCCCGGTCGATATCATTTTACTTTTCGGTGTACCGTGCTACCGGCGACGTCCGACATGACGATCGATCAAATCGGGATTCCATACGAAATTTTTCCCGGACTCGTCGACGATCTGAACAGGTTTCGCGTCGTATTAATATTCAAGCGAGACCCCGTCATTTGTTATTATAGCATACACACCTCCGATAGTATAGTGCTGGTCGACGGACGATGTGTGCGCGTACACTCGGGACGATACAAATCGATGAACATGGACAACGACGGTGATACGACCACCGTAACGGTTATCGTAAGCGAGGCCGTTTCGTTGGAAGTGTTGTTGCGTATAAATTGTCACCTTAACATGTACGTTTACTTTGGCAAAACGAGAATAGAATTTTCGCAGACGCACGCTCTCCGTTTACACGATAAGATCGGAAAGAATATTACGTCGTTCGAACGCCATCCGAAATGGGGTCGCGTGTTCAAATACGTATATCTCGCTAACGTTTGCCATGACGACGACGACGACGATGGTGACGACGTCGATACGAAGGGTAACAAAAGGAAACGGACGAAAAGTAAGACTGTCGATATTTTCAATCACGTACTATTGTGTTTAGTCCAATTGTACGACAGTATGACGGCCTACGATTTTATGCAATACGCCAACGATATGGCTTTCGAACGTTCCAACGGTGACGACGACGACGACGACGCGGACGCGGATTCGAATTCTTTTTTCGTTACCGATAACGTCGACGACGACGTGTGCAGAGCCATAATAGATTCCGGAGCGAAGGGCAGTGACGAGATTCTATCTATCATGAAAAACAAGCCTCAGCGTGCCAGCGAAACGTTAACCGAAAGCTTGAAATACGCCCAAAAGTTTATTCGTAGTAATAATACGATAGCGAAAGTGTGGCAAACGGAAAATCAGATGCTGCAAATTCTACAAAACGTCACGGTCGATATCGATTTGAACGTAATCTTGAAAATTGCCGATAAACGTACCGTACTCGGTCCGGTCGATAATTTCCTACTCGCTTCGTTGAAAATGGACGGTCTCGCAGCCTTGATGATCGACGACGATATATTATTGTAAGTGCGAACGTGTACGTGTCGAACCGTTCCGTCCGTCGTCGTTTCATTCTCTCTCTCTCTCTCTCTCTCTCTCTCTCTCTCTCTCTCTCTCTCTCTCTCTCTCTCTCTCTCTCTCTCTCATATATATATCCCCAATTTATTCCGCTCGTTTGTCACACGAAATGTCATCGTCGAAACGGAAAAAAATCGCTGATAGGCCAGATAGAAATAAGGATGTTATGAAGCAAAGATTCTACGAATTATTGGAAGAAAAAAGTGTCCGAACAAACACGGTATCTTTATCGCAAGAAAAGTATTTGTCTTTGATCGACGAGATTCGAAAACTGCGAAAATCGAACGTTAAAAAAACACCTAGATATTATTGGTTGACGAGACAATTCGACGTGTTGCGCGTTAACGGTATCGATAAACTGATCAAGCCGGTAGGCGCGTCGTCGTCGTCGTCGTCGAAAAAGAAAAGTAAACCGATCGATTCGTCTGCCGCGTGTTTGACGAATATACTCTTTTACGTGCATCACGACGAGTTGTCCGACGTCATCTACGACGCGCACGTATCGTTGGGACATAGAGGACGAGTTCGTACCTACAAGGAATTGTCGCGTCGTTACAAAAATATCACGCAATCGGACGTGAAGGATTTCATTAGCGTCTGTGAAAATTGTCAGCAAAAGCTAAAGCGCGAAAAGAAAAATATCGTTGTAAAACCGCTACTATTCTCGGAGTTCAACAGCAGATGCCAAGTCGATTTGATCGATCTACAATCGTCCAAAGATCGTAAATACAAGTTCATCATGGTGTATCAGGATCATTTGACCAAGTTCGTGATTCTGAAAGCGTTAGAATCGAAACGCGGCCAAGAAGTGGCTTATAATCTATTGCAAATTTTCACGTTGTTCGGCGCTCCCAATATTCTACAATCCGACAACGGTCGAGAATTCTGCAACAGTATTATCGAACATTTGACCGTTATATTCCCCGGATTCCGAATAGTTCACGGTAAACCTAGACATAGCGCCAGTCAGGGTAGCGTGGAGCGTGCCAATCAAGACGTGGAGAACATGATAAGCGTTTGGATGGCCGACAACGGAACGACGAGATGGAGCGACGGTTTGATGTTCGTACAATTGATGAAGAACAGATCGTACCACGCCGGTATCGGTAGGTCTCCGTACGAAGCGATGTTCGGGTGTCCGGTGAAGATGGGACTGTCGTCGATTCCCATTCCGCGAGAATTGTCACGTATCCTTTGCACGGAAGAAGAATTAGAAAACGTTATCGCGTCGTCACAATTCGGCGGAAGTTACGTTGCTCGCGGCGATCATATCGCGGTTGCTACCGATGAAGAGCAAGGAAGCGATAACGACGACGACGACGACGACACGACAAACGAGCCGTCCACGTCGTCGACGGCTGCATCGAACGAAAAGTGTTCGGTATGTGCAAAAGTGTTTACGCCAACGGATAAGTGTGACCGGTGTAAATGTTCGATGCACGTCTCTTGCGTACAAGGTAGCGCGTTATCGTCGCCGGGGTCTGCGAATAGCGACGACAGCGACGACGTTGCTCTCGCGACCTACGTGACGCTTAAATTGTGTTCGTTGTGTGCGAAAACGAAACGAATCGTCGGTGAGCGTGAGAATTCGAAAACATGTTTGAAACGACAGGCGATCGTAATGAAGAAAACCTCGGACAGATTGAATCCTACCGTCGAGGTGGGTGCGACGGTTCGTATAACCGTGCCGGACGTCGATCGTGCGAAATGTGACGCTCGCGCCGTGTTGGCCGTGGTACTACGAAGAAACGCCGCCGACGGACTGTATCAATTGGGTACGCGTAACGGTATACTGAAGCAATTGTATTGCCGTTCCCAATTTGGCGTTTGTGAGCGGAAATTAATCGATGCGAGCGAAGTGCCCGACAAGAAAATATCTTTGCGCTCGGTGGCCATCGCTCAATCTTACGGTACGGGACAAGGATTCGTACGGTGTTGGTGTCGACAAAAGTGCGGAACGAAATTGTGCGCTTGTGTTAGGAATAAGATTTTGTGTAATTCGAAATGTCACAATAACGAGAACTGTGCCAATAAGTGAGGTGGAAAAATAAAAAGAATTTTACATTTTTATTTGTTTTATTGAATTCATCATCATCATCATCATAATCATCATCATAACGATCATCCGACGACACCACTACAATTGATTATTCCCCTGTGGAAAAATCCTTCAATTTTCTCATAATCATCGAATGGGCCAGAGTGCTGAGCAGTTTGAGTATCATCGTTCTCCGTCTCGTCGTCCGTGGCAATTGTACTCATCACGTCGGCCTCTTTCGTGATCGCGTCGTGATTATGATCTCCGCGCAACAAACAATCGTATAAATATTTGACGACGTTGATGTCGCCCGTTTCTTCTGGAAAATAGCTGCCGTGTATTTCTAACAAACGGTTTCGCCACACAGACCTCAACGTTCGTACATTTTCCTCGTACATTTTGTCCAAGTTATTCAATACGTTCGGGACGGTTCTGTAGAATTGTCCGCATACATCGTCGACGTACTTCGTGATAGTTTCTCGTTGACTAGGAATCTCGTCAGATCCGTCTTTGACTAGTTTCAATTTCTTTTCGAGCTTTTGACTAACACGTTGATCTGAATCGTAATTTGATATTTTCTCGCATCGTCGAGGTCTCGCGTCTGTATGAATTCGTTTCGGAACCGTTTCATCTCTAGAAAATATCGACGTACGATCGATTCGAAATCGAACGATAGGGTTTCACCGGTGGAATTTCGTTTCAACAACCAATCGTTCGACGAGAGATTCTAGGCGGACAAAGTTTTTTCGTCAGAAAATATTTTACGATTTCATTTCTCGAACGAGATTCACGTTCAAAGATTTTGCAGCTCGAAGAAATCCACCGGTGAGATTTCGTTTCAACAAATTTCATTCGAGACAAAACTGTTTCATTCCTCGAACGAAAGTTGCGTTCAAACTTTTTGTAGCTCGAAGAAATTCACCGGTGGAATTTCGTTTCAACAACCAATCGTTCGACGAGAGATTCTAGGCGGACAAAGTTTGTTCGTCAGAAAATATTTTACGATTTCATTTCTCGAACGAGATTCACGTTCAAAGATTTTGCAGCTCGAAGAAATCCACCGGTGAGATTTCGTTTCAACAAATTTCATTCGAGACAAAACTGTTTCTCGATGGAGCTAGTGCGCATGACGAGGAACTTGTGAGTTTGGAAATTCGTTCGACGAGAAATTCTACGCGGACCAAGTTTATTCATCAGAAAATATTTTACGATTTCATTTCTCGAACGAGATTCACGTTCAAAGATTTTGCAGCTCGAAGAAATCCACCGGTGAGATTTCGTTTCAACAAATTTCATTCGAGACAAAACTGTTCCATTCCTCGAACGAAAGTTGCGTTTAAACTTTTTGTAGCTCGAATTAATTCACCGGTGGAATTTCGTTTCAACAACCAATCGTTCGACGAGAGATTCTAGGCGGACAAAGTTTGTTCATCAGAAAATATTTTACGATTTCATTTCTCGAACGAGATTCACGTTCCAAGATTTTGCAGCTCGAAGAAATCCACCGGTGAGATTTCGTTTCAACAAATTTCATTCGAGACAAAACTGTTTCTCGATGGAGCTAGTGCGTATGACGCATGTGAGAGAAAGTTTCTCCGCAGCTAGAAGAAATCCGCCGTTGGAATTTCGTAACGAGAATTATGCCGGTTTGGATATTCGTTCGACGATAGATTCCGAGTCGACAAAGTTTGTTCATCTAAAATGTTTTACAATTTCATTCTCCGAACGAGAGAATCGTGGAAGTTGGTCGATGAACAATCCAGTCGATAAAATTTCTCTACGATAGAATGAATTTCATTTTCCGAGCACGACTTACGTTTTGAACGAAAGACGAAAAATTTACAATGATTATTTTTCCGTCCCAAATATCGACCAATAGAATTGCACCATTCGACGTCACGTGGTACAACCTACATGGAATTATACTGAATATTTTTTGAATATTTTCTCTGGTAGTTGCTATATATAAAACTTCAAACTGACAGGTTGAATTCTGTCCACCATCGATAAAAAAGTCAAAGGAAATGTTCATTTGGGACGGAAAAATAATCCTCCGAATACCACACGAGCTTCAAAATTATCTGGCATTTCCCTCAAGGTTCCCTGCAAACAAATAAAGTCGTCAAGTTTTTCAGGAAAAATCACTCGCGCTTTGCGCTCGTGATTTTGTAACCTGAAAAACTTGACTCCTTCATTTGTTTGCAACGAACCTATCTGGAAATACCCGATAATTTTGAAGCTCTTGTGGTATTATATATGAATATCACATTATATATTTTTCAAAAATAAAATAATTTAGTACATTTTTGAGCATACATCGTAATTTTTTGCTTCTAGTCTCACAGGACTGTTGCTGGTCATGATGTCCGTGGCCGGTGGCACTCCCACATCCTAACACATCGTGGAAATCGTCAAACGAGAATTCACATTTCCCCGCGAAATGATAATCGGTGGTAGTGTGGTTATAAGTCAATATTAGAGCATCGAACGGATGGTGGAATAATTCATATTGAACGATATATTTGAACTTTGTGCCTTTCAGTGTATACCACTCGACTTTTTTCGAATATTGCTGATTACCCAACGTGAGAACTATCGTCGCCCTATCGTTATCCCACGTTTTATGTAAATATCCGTCGAAGAAATCCTTGCAGGCATTCTCGTACCAATTCACGATGATCGGTAATGGCTCGGGGTCGGTGAGAATATTTTGGACAATCAGATTCGGTGAAACAGTCTTCTCTTCTATTTCCCAGGTGCCACAACGTAAATTTTTGATCATACCAGTAAATTGATCGTTTGTCATGGCCCACAGTTCTCCCAGCTCTCCGAATTTTGTAATAATTCTCCCAGTTGTTGAATTATACGGTGCGCCATTCAAATGAGTAGTTTGGTCTCCGCGTGTGCCAGCAAATTCGAAATATATTTTTTCCGAACAATATTTATAATATTCGCAATCGATGAAAAAAATTCTGTCAATCAATGTATTGCATAGCCTCATTGTATCGATGTATACTTTTTCTTCCGGGTCGTTGTAGTATTCCTCAATGGTGGTTGCCGGTTCTTCTATTTCTTCCGTCAAACGATCCTCCTTGTTTTGCACGTATATTCCTAACAAACTGTTTAGGGTTGTTATTTCATTTCCGATGGTATTTACTGTTATCTCATTCACGATCGGGGATTCAGAGTCGGTCGATAATTGTCCTTTATCGTCGATGTTGCGTTCGCTGTCGTGGGATTCATCACTTGGTTCTGCTCCATTTTCCGATGATGCTGCTTCGAACCATTCGTCGTTTTCGTAATCGTTGTCGTCGTTAACGCTTCTTGTATCAGATTTGATATTAACATCTTGTTGTGGACCTGGGAAATCTTCCTCCATCGATGAATATTCGTTGTCGTTTATTAATTTTGGAAATTGGTTGATATTGTTCGAAAATTGATTCAATTTTCCCAATATCCATAGGATGAACTTGTTTGCACGTTTCATGATGTTGGACTGACTGAATGTTCGCACGGAACGCGTTATTTTATACCTTTCGATTTGCTAATGCGCATTATATTTTCAAACGACTATTTTATTAAAATGTGAATACAACACTATATCGGTTTGTTATTTGGTTCCGTCACATATCGCGTTATCGATGTAGTCGTACATTGAGCAATAATGATTGACTTCGTTCTTGCATTTCATAATTTGTGAACCATGTTATATAAGCCTTGCGATGTCAACGGAAGAAACAGTATCGTCGCAACTTTCACGTGTTTCACATCGCTAGATTTCAATAGTTATAATAATAATAATAATAATAACAATTGGTTCTGTTCGCGCCATAAGAAGTCGTTCAAAGTTATTGAGAAAATATTTTCAACGTTGTTGTTATATCGAATATATTATCCCCAGCAATGGCCGGAGATGGTTGTTACCAAAATGTAGGAGCGAAAATGGCCGAAGCTAATCGTTATCAGAATATCGGAGTGCCACCGATGCCGTCTGAATATGCCAATTTCGATGGCACACTAACGACTGGGAATCGAACGATTGCCGAGGTTGGTCCATATCAGAATGTCGGAGTGCTACCAGTGTCGCTTGCTGCTCGTTTAAACTCTACACCGAAAACAAATCGAATCGATACAAAGTCAGCAGGCGATGTCGTTACTGTCGCTAGTTATATGCTCATGAATAGCAGGTCGGCATTAGGAGAGATCCCTGGTAAGGACGAAAAAGATCATATATACGAAAGTATGGATGATATACCGCGAACGGGAGTATGTTCAAATACATCATCGCAAGAAAGAAAACATCTATTGTCCAGTATTAGCAGTGATTCGGAACATCGTTCGGTAACTATTGAAAATGACGATAATTTCGTCAAATCGTCGCAGGTACAGTGTCGTTGTAATCGAGATAATGACCTCCCGTCGTCGTCGTCGTTTTCTTTTTCTTCGTTGTGGGGATCGAAGCAATCATCACCGTCCGATAATTTCGAACTAACGAAAAATATTCCCAATACGGCAGTACCGAGATACGAAAGGGGTTCTTTCATAGTTGGAAAACCTGTAGTGGTTAACAGATCGTTATCGTGTCGTGGTCGGTCCAGTACATTACTGATGATCGTAATAATCGGACTAATTTCGGCACTGTGTTCGTGGGTTTCCATATACTTCATATTGAAGTCTTCGGATTCTTCGGAGTCGTGCAAAAATCTATCTCGCTTGCACGATTATGAGTGGTCCTATATCACATTGCTCGTGTCGTCGGCATTTGTAGTCAATTTGACTGAAAAAATTGGCGGCTATGTGGAAGTCTTACACGATGGCCGCATAAGATTGAACGAAACGCGATTTTTATTCTATTACACGGTAATGACCAATATGGATTATTACAATTACGTCTCGTCCGAATGTCTTGAACGATATGTATTATCTGAATTCGATGACCGCGATATGTCTAACGAAAAAATCGAAATTGAATATTCTAGAAGAATTTGTAAGTTTGTGGATAGTCTCAATAAAGATATTCTTGTTCATCGCGATTATGAAAATATTCAATATTCTTTCGATCAGCATGTACAATTTTCCGATCTCGTCGACATCGTTCAGTGCTACGTTAGAGCTGTCGAAAATTTGGTCCATCGAAAATATGTGCGGCGACGTAGTTTGAGCGAACGACTTGGTTTCGAAAAAATTGCTTTATATAATGTTATTATCCTTACTGTAGATTTTTTCGACAATATATGTGATTTATAGCTGATTTGTTTTTTTTCCGTTGTCGTAAATGTTGTAACACATTCAGGGATTATAGTGTGATTTCTAAGGATACCCGAGTTACAACATGCAAATAACATAAGATTATACACTTTAGCCAGCTACATACCCTAGCCGCGACTGGCGAGTTTCGCACCGTCTATTCTATAGAATAGACAGATTATACACATTAGCCGTGTCATATATAAATAAGTAAATAAAATCATTTCAGGCAAAAAGCCGTAAAACTAAAAATTATGCGCGCAAATCCCACAGTATAATAATAATATGTATGACCATTAATTAAGAACATTGTTTGTAAAATAAAATTAAGGTACGACAATTGGAAAAAAAATGTTGATCTATCAAATCAACATTTTTTTACCCCGCGTAGGGAGGTGTAGTATAGGAATCTTCCATCCCTATACGAGTTTACCTAGAATCCCCGAATAGACCTTAATTATATTAATTATTATGTAAGTATATGTTTAGATCTCGGATCTGGGTTACCAAGCAATATGTTACATAACGGCTAACCTAGATACCTTGCATCGTAGATTAGTTTAGTAGAACATTAAACAATAAACAGTGACATAACATGTATATATAGTAATGTGGAGCATATCAGTACATATAGTAGTATACAGTATATTCATTTCCACGCATCTGACAGTATAGTCAATGTACCTGCCTAAGTTGTAATTTCTGAGAGTAAGGCATTACGCCATAATGGCGCCGAGCTCTACCTTAAGTAAAGTGACTCTTTTTTATACGTAATGTGTTTCCTTCCCCTATACCTCTACCAGGACCACGGGACAGTTTAGGGCAAACCGCCCAACCAAAGAGCTGATCCCCCACAAAACTTTTATTAATTGCTTCACATGAACAGTTTTATTTATCACATAAAAATGTATGAATATTAAATAAGTTTGCTTAGGCTGATGAATAAAAATACTGAATAAGTTTTTCATAAGATTTCTTCATAAGCTTTTTATTATTGCTTATCTACGTTTACATTCTCTAGGTTCAATATAATAATTTCTAGCGTCTTGAATTTCAACAGTGAATACATATTTTATAACTTAACAGAAATTTTGCTATTTTCAATTGCATTTGGTTACTGAATGTAAGAATTGCATAATTATGTAAATGAATGTAACAAAAAACTTGAAAATTTATTTGAAAATATACACCTCAGTACTGTTAGTTCCGATTCAACGTGATTGTGAGATCTAAAACAAAATTTCGATCAATATTTTAGTGAAAATAATTGTTTTAGCACTCCATGTACTCAGTACGAAGTCGATAGAACTGAAAAGCTTTTTCACTATGAAGATCTACTATTAAAGAAACGTTGAGCTTTTTCCTATGATGCATTTTAACTACTTCGGCCGGGCCAGCAAAAAAATAGGTAAGTCATAACCTGCGTTTATTGATAAATTAGCTAAAGATTATATGAAAGAATAACTACTTTGTTTTTATACCACTTTTATTAATAATAACGTGTAAACGTAACTATAGTTTCAACGCCGAAGTGCCATTATCAAACAAATAGAAAATTATTTTTTTTTCAAGAAATTTGATAATGGCACTTCGGTGTTGAAACTATAGTTACGTTTTCACGTTATTATTTATAAAAGTAGTATAAAGACAAAGTAGTTATTCTTTCATATAATCAAAATGATAAATTACCGTAAAGTAACGGCTTCCACCATCGATTTTTTTAATTAGCTAAAGCATTGTCTGGTTTGTGTTTCTAGCAATTACAGTTTTCCTATTAGTCAGACTGCCTTTAATAATTTATGAACTATCCAGCTATTTTAGTTTCCTATATTATTTCAAACAGATTAGCCGAAACCGTCGTTAGTTTATAAACTAGCCTCCAATTTAGTTGGAATTGCGTTTTTATCAAGATAGCCAGTGCTTGGTTGATTCATAAAATATCCAGCTAGTTTTTAAACTAACAAAGTTTCCACATTAGTCATAACTAAAGCGCGGAATATAAGCAGGAAAAAAGTCAATATTTGCGCATATTTTCTTAAAATGCTCGAAATATACACATATTTTTTGAACATATGCAACAGAAAAATGTGAGAATAAATACACCCTATTTTTCTTGTTGAATTATGCAAAATCGTTTCACCCTAGAGAGATTATCGAATACAGAAAAGTCCATTGCTAATTTTTCTGAAGAACAGAACAACGTATTAAATATAAAGAAAACGACAGTTTTTATAACACATTTTTATATTACTTCAAATTGCATACAATAAAATACAATCTCTAATTGAACCTAGAATTTAACATATGAAATAAAAAAATCAACATTATTCCGTCACACTATGGAAAGAATTTATTATTATATGTTTTTAGAAATTTTCAGTTAAAAGGAATGTCTTTTATCAGTTAAAATATTTTTATACAGCGAGAAACTGCGTTCTACATCAACATATGTTATGGAACAATATTTTAATTTGTGCAATATATTGAACTCCAAATGCTGATCAAAATCGTTTGATATTATTTCACCTAGAAATATTTTACATATATTTGTTAGATATTTATAGCCTGCATTTTTTTGTATCACGTTCTCTAGTTTTCCGAGAACTCTTCCCATAGTTCCTTGCACGTTTTCACATTTCTCTGAAAAGTCTTTTATAATTTCTACGGATTCGACAAGTGATCTACACCGTTTTTCTAGGGCTAGTATTGAGTTTGGAACAAAACTATAATTAGATATTATAAAAACAATGTCTAAAATAATTCCTTTTAAATTGTCAAAATATTCCGCATAAAAAATAGCAGCATTCAACCAAGTTCCCCACCTGGTGATAATTGGTTGTGGTGGTAAAGGGATTCCTGGTAACTTATCTTTATAAAGTTGCACTCTCAAAGGTGTCTTGATAGTCTAGGAGCTAGACCGATATTGATGGTCTGAACATTAACCTGACGGCACTATGGTTTATCGTTAGAGGACAGTTCAATGACCAATTCATCTCACAGACCGAATTTTCCCCGGCTGCTAGATCTCGAGATACAGCATCCGCATTTTTTTTTTTGACTGGAGGTTAACCCTTTCCAAGTTGCGGTTACTTGAAAAGCATGCCATCCTTATACACTACCACCATGTGCCATTATTTTTTATCGTGTCCGTTTATCAGGCCGACCAGTTAAAATTGGACCGAAAATGGACGGCAATCTGATGGGACCAAAGTGGTGTAATAGTGTAATTAGTAAACACCCTGGATTAGACATCCAGAAACTTCGCAACCCGCCTATGGTTCAATGTTTTACGTTTATTCATCGTTTTAATCCTATGTTAAATTATCTAAGTTATCTTCATGATTCAGAAAATTTAATTCAGTATTTCTTAATGTACTTACACAAAATTGTGGCCAATTAGACAAAGAAACTTTAAACTTGTTTATACTTACCCAGAACATTTCTCAGGCAGTTCTATTGAAATATATAAGAACCGGGATGCTGTCATTGAATTATTACTGTCAGATTAATTACCAACCATAGTAATAATCTAACCTACACTAATCACTTCAAAACGATTGAACTTTAGATGAATGTGCGTGAATAGTTGATCTATCTCGGAGCATCGAATCGCATAGTGTTCATCAATGATCTAGTATCCTTTCAGAGGTTTATATTTACAAAAAAATATAAGAATCTGAGGGGACCAAAGTGGTGTAATAGTGTAATTGGTAAACACCCTGGATTAGACATCCAGAAACGTGGGTTCGCAACCCGCCTATGGTTCAATCTTTTACGTTTATTCATCTTTATAATCGTATGTTAAATTATCTAAGTTATCTTCATAGTTCACAAAATTTAATTATTATAATAATGGTTAAGTATTGAAAACCAATAATTTAAAAATCCACAATTTGTCAATAGGGATATGGCGGGCAGACTGTGCGCAGCCGCGTTATGCCAATCTACTTGCATATTTACCTGAACTATTTAACATATTTCGACTTACCTAATGAAGGAAAGAATATGATCCTAACGGGATCTAAAGCTTCTATTATTACATATGTATTTATAATACATTTACCCTTGGTAAGTCATTCATATACATATTCAAAACACAAAAACATTCCACTGATTACTCGACGCAGGTTGAATAACGATTAACCAGTCAAACGCGATGAACCTCAATACAGGCTCGATTACTGCCACGGTCGTTTCGTCCTAATGCACAGCCTATATGTGCTATTTTATATCATGTACATGTTTTACATGAATTCTGATCTAATTTATCTGTTTCAGGTTTTCATCCGACGAAATCAACAAATGATTGAGGATGATTACAGTAATTGCTGAGCTATGCAGGAAGGATCCGAAGATCCACATCATTCTTCTGTGTCGACTTCCCACGTTTCGAGAACATTATTATGAAATCTTGTGAATTTGTTCATTGAAAATAAACAACTCCTTTTTTTTTCAAGTGCTATGTACATTTTTTAGCAATTCTAGAAGCACGAAACATCATACAATTTGGCAAGAAGAAGTCTAGCACTGAGGAAGAATTACAACAATCTGAAAATAACGTTCCGGAGCTCACTGATGATTTGTTTTTTTTACGCATCGCTACACTTCGGATTGCATCACTTTGTTACTTGGATGCGTTTCAGTTCCCATTTTAATATTGCTCGATGTACCTGATTTTCGATTCAAATGGTTTATGTACAGAGTGGTTGGTCCAAATTGGACACTTTTGATAGGAAACACCAATTTCTAGAGAAGATAGAGAAAAACTAGCCTACATGTTACGAGGTCGATTTTTGAGAGAAAATGAATGCCGAAAACCGCACTCTGATATCTTGACTTGTTCAAAAGATACAAGGTGTTTTTCAATTTTGTGCATTTCTGACCCACCTCGGTAACTTGTTTATTTATGAATATTTAGGGTTTCTGTGAAAACATTCTTGAGACACTTTAGAAAGGAATCTAATGGTGTTCCTTGTTTTTTATTGAAAAATATGGTTTTGAAGTTATGACATAAACTTGTATTTTTTCTTATGGACCAACCTGTATATTTTTACATATTCGTGTTTGAAATAAAATTCTCTTTTCAAATATATATAATAGTTGCTACTTCTCTTTCAAAACATTTATTTTGTGGCTGTTTTCAACTTATTTTAGATGAATAATCAAAATCTGGGCTGCCATGCCTGAATACGAAACAAAATAGTTCTACATAACTGCTGTTGAAAACAGTAATTAGTGCCTATTTTATGATAACTCATTAATTTAATTAAAAAAACAGAATAACAAGAACAAAAATATTACATTTTTAAACTACATATTTTCAACATGTGTTCAAATTGAGCACCATTTAAATCGAAACATAATTGACTTCGCTTCCTAACATTATTGACAGCATTAATTAATTCTACCGCAGGTATTGAACGAAAGGCATGTCGCACTGCTGCTTCCAACGCTTCTCGGGAATCAGGATGGCGTTTATATGTGAGGTCCTTTATTCTTCCCCAGAGGTAAAAATCTAGAGGCGTAAGATCGGGGGATCTTGCCGCCCAATGAACAGGACCCCGGTTGCCAAGCCAATTATTGTCCCCAAATATTTCGTTATAATGTGTGCGTTATGACACGGAGCCCCGTCTTGTTGGAAGTATACGTGTCCAATTTGTTGTAATGGCAAATCATCCATTACAGGTTCGACAAATTTCCGCAATATTTCCACATATCGGGCTGCTGTAAGGTTACCCTCATAGATATGGGGATCGATAAATTTTCCTCTAAAAATACCGACCCAAACATTAAAACTGTATCGGCCTTGATTTAGTGTCTCCACTGTAATATATGGATTTTCTTTCCAAAGTCCAATTGTAGGAATTGTATCTATTAAAAATACCAGCGCTGCTAACGCATGCTTCAGCAGTCCATATGATGTTCTGTCCAAAGTTTAAGTTTTCAGCACATTTTCCTAAATACCATTGGCAGAATTCGAGCCGGAATTGTAGGTCATTTGGTAGTAACTTGTGAACTTTTCTTACTCTATACGGTTTGAATTTATTTTTTCTTAGAATTCGCATTGCTGTAGTCTTTGGAATACCTGTATTCAACTGCATTTTGCGTAGTGAAATATTGGGTTGATTTTGTATTTCCCCCAAAACTGTTATTTCTTCTAACTGTCTATCTCTATTCCTGGCTTCGTAAACTCTTGTCCTTGGTTTTGAAAAAGAACCGTAATTAACTGGTTTTGCTGCAATCTAGTGAACATATCCCGAAACGGTTGTCTCCTTTCAGGGTATCGGTCAAAGTAAAGATTGCTGGCAGCCTGTGCATCTTCATGTGATTCCCAATAACACTTTAGCATATCATATTTTTCGTAATTTTCATACATTTTGAATTAACAGGAGGATAAAAATATTGTCGTAAGTTTAAAACTCAGTTCAAAGAAGCACACTAAACTTGTAAAGCAAACTGCATTTAATAATAATTGTTTGACAGTACGCATAGACTGTAGTTGCTAAGGTATTTTGTTTCGTATTCAGGCATGGCAACCCAGATTTTGATTATTCATCTAAAATAAGTCGAAAACAGCCACAAAATGAATGTTTTGGAAGAGAAGTAGCAACTATTATATATATTTGAAAAGAGAATTTTATTTCAAACACGAATATGTGAAAATATACAGAATGGTCCATAAGAAAAAATACAAGTTTATGTCATAACTTCAAAACCATATTTTTCAATAAAAAACAAGGAACACCATTAGATTCCTTTCAAAAAAGTGTCAAGAATGTTTTCACAGAAACCAGAAATATTAATAAATAAACAAGTTACGGGGGTGGGTCAGAAATGCACAAAATTGAAAAACACCTTGTATCTTTTGAACAAGTCAAGATATCAGAGTGCGGTTTTCGGCATTCATTTTCTCTCAAAAATCGACCTCGTAACATGTAGGCTAGTTGCTAGTTGCATATACAGGGTGTCCCAATATTGCTGGGACACAGAGCTACCACGTATTCTAGAGGTCAAAATAAGTCGATTGAGCCCAATTTACCTGTATACCAAAGTGTACCGTTTGTCCGTGAGAAGAGTTCAAAGTTTACTAAAAAAAATACATTTTTGTATGTTGTTCCGAAGTGCTTTATACAAATTCAATGAAATTTGGTAAATGTGTATTCTAGATGATTAGCTTACTTTTAGTAATCAAAAAAACCCAAAGAAAATTGTAGAGGGGTTGGAACCACCCTCACCCCTTGGCATTTTTTCCCCCATTTTTGTAGGGGTGGGAATACGGTTTTAAGACTTTTTTATCTGGAAGGCCTACTCATTATCTTCATTTTCTTACTCTTGTAAAAACTCCGTATTTTGCGTAGTTTTCAAGAAAAAAAATGTTTTCGCAAACACTGATAACCGATTTTCGGGTATAGGTTTAATAAAATTGTAATACAAAATTTAGTTGGCCGCGGACACAAAGACAAAACCAAATGTTATGATTTTGACAGGAAACATAGTTTATTGTTAACAGTAAATGTGTCAGTTATTTGTTCTCTTTTGCTTGTTTTTTTATTATTTCTTATTGTCATCACTGTTTTTGTTTAATTGTTATTGCTGTTGTTGCTGTTCCTTTGACGTCCCACAATTATGAATTTTCCTTTTAATGAACAGACCGACATGTTATTAGTTCTTGGATATTGTCAAGGTAACTGCCGCGAAAGTGTTCGCGTGTATCAAGAGAGGTATCCAAACCGGAGAATTCCAAACCATAAAACTTTTGCCCGAATCGAAAGACGTCTTCGAGAAACGGGGAGGTTGACCCCAGTAAGAGTTAACGCTGGAAGACCTCGACAAGCTCGAACACCTATTGCGGAAGAAGCTGTTCTTCAAATGATTGATAACAATCCTAATACCAGTACTAGAAGATTGCAACGAGAAGCTGGAATTCCAAAAAGCACTGTAAGTCGAATCATTAGAGATCAATTAATTCGGCCATTTCACATCCAGCCAGTGCAAGAATTGTTGCCACCTGACTACGAATTACGTTTAAGTTTTTTACAAACTATTCGGGAGCGCAGAGTAGTCGACAACGGATTCCATACTAAGATCTTGTTTACTGATGAGTCTTGTTTTACACGTCGCGGTATGACAAACCTACACAACGATCATGTTTATGCAGATGAAAATCCACATGCCATTAAAAGTAGACATTATCAACGTGAATTTAAAATTAATGTCTGGGTCGGAATTATTGGCGAATTTATAGTCGGACCGTTACGATTACCTGATCGTCTGAATGGCGATAGTTACCTCCGTTTCCTTCAACAAAATTTGCCAGAATTATTAGAAGACTTGCCTCTTAACTTGCGTAGAAATACGTTCTTCATGCATGATGGTGCACCACCTCATTTTGCACGTGCAGTAAGAGAATATCTTGGTGAACAATTTGGTGGCAGGTGGATAGGTAGGGGACAAGAAGCACCCATTCAATGGCCTCCGCGGTCTCCAGATTTAAACCCTTGTGACTTCTTCATCTGGGGAGAATTAAAAAGACAAGTGTACGAGGTTCAAATAAATAACATCGAACAACTGTGGAATAGAATTCAAAATGCTGTAAATGCGCTACGAGAAAATGACGATGTTTTAAGAAGAGTGCATTTCAATTTTTTACGTCGAATTGACCTCTGTATTAATGAAGGTGGAGGTCACATTGAACACTTGTTATAAAAATTATTGTTTGTCTTGTGTAAATGTATTGTGTAATTTGTGTCTAATAATTTTATTAAACCTATACCCGAAAATCGGTTATCAGTGTTTGCGAAAACATTTTTTTTCTTGAAAACTACGCAAAATACGGAGTTTTTACAAGAGTAAGAAAATGAAGATAATGAGTAGGCCTTCCAGATAAAAAAGTCTTAAAACCGTATTCCCACCCCTACAAAAATGGGGGAAAAAATGCCAAGGGGTGAGGGTGGTTCCAACCCCTCTACAATTTTCTTTGGGTTTTTTTGATTACTAAAAGTAAGCTAATCATCTAGAATACACATTTACCAAATTTCATTAAATTTGTATAAAGCACTTCGGAACAACATACAAAAATGTATTTTTTGTAGTAAACTTTGAACTCTTCTCACGGACAAACGGTACATTTTGGTATACAGGTAAATTGGGCTCAATCGACTTATTTTGACCTCTAGAATACGTGGTAGCTCTGTGTTCCAGCAATATTGGGACACCCTGTATATAGGTTCCCAAGTAACGTACGGTTCAGTTCGCAATCGTAGTTTGTACAATATCGTTCGACTAAATCGATCATTCTACCGTAACATGTCAGATAAAAACGAAAAATTATTGTCCGGTGTGGCAGCTAGTGAACAATCCAAAAAACGTGAGATACATTTGAGCCCGATGGAAAAAACATGCGAAGCGATGGAGGATTGTGCAGTTCGCAATCGTAGTTCGTACGACATCGTTCGACCAAATCGATCATTCTACCCTAACATGTCAGATAAAACGAAAAATTATTGTCCGGTGTGGCAGCTAGTGAACAATCCAAAAAACGTAAGATACATTGGAGCCCGATGGAAAGAACATGCGAAGCGATGGAGGATTGTGCAGGAGACCGACAGGATTGGTCAGACCTATACGATGCGATCTGGCGACAACTCGATTATGAAGAAAATTACGACACATACGAGTTAGAAGAATATGAATTTCAGCAATTTTGTGACGAATGACTGGGAGAAGACAGTAAATAAAATATTATATCTACTATATTGTTTATATTTTCACCTGTTCAAATATTGCTACTACAATTCGATAGAATTTCTTTCTCGCACGATAGTAATGTTCAGAACGAGAAACGATTGATTCGTTGACTATCGTTCTTTTTAGCAACGAGTCATTGAAGTCATTCGAGAAATGAAATTGTAGGATATTGTCTGGTGAACGAAATTCGTCTGTTGGATTTCTCAAAAGTTTTTGTAGCTCGAAGAAATCTACCGGTGGAATTTCGTTTCAACAATCAATCGTTCGACGAGAGATTCTAGACAGACAAAGTTTGTTCATCATAAAATAATTTACGATTTCATTTCTCGAACGAGAGTTACGTTCAAAGTTTTTGTAGCTCGAAGAAATCCACCGGTGGAATTTCGTTTCAACAAATTTCACTCGAAACAAAACTGTTTCATTCTTCGAACTAGAGTTACGTTAAAAGTTTTTACAGCTCGAAGAAATCCATCGGTGGAATTTCGTTTCAACAAATTTCACTCGAGACAAAACTGTTTCATTCGTCGAACGAGAGTTACGTTGAAAGTTTTTACAGCTCGAAGAAATCCACCGGTGAGATTTCGTTTCAACAAATTTCACTCGAGACAAAACTGTTTCATTCTTCGAACTAGAGTTACGTTAAAAGTTTTTACAGCTCGAAGAAATCCATCGGTGGAATTTCGTTTCAACAAATTTCACTCGAGACAAAACTGTTTCATTCGTCGAACGAGAGTTACGTTGAAAGTTTTTACAGCTCGAAGAAATCCACCGGTGAGATTTCGTTTCAACAAATTTCACTCGAGACAAAACTGTTTCATTCTTCGAACTAGAGTTACGTTAAAAGTTTTTACAGCTCGAAGAAATCCATCGGTGGAATTTCGTTTCAACAAATTTCACTCGAAACAAAACTGTTTCATTCTTCGAACTAGAGTTACGTTAAAAGTTTTTACAGCTCGAAGAAATCCATCGGTGGAATTTCGTTTCAACAAATTTCACTCGAGACAAAACTGTTTCATTCGTCGAACGAGAGTTACGTTGAAAGTTTTTACAGCTCGAAGAAATCCACCGGTGAGATTTCGTTTCAACAAATTTCACTCGAGACAAAACTGTTTCATTCTTCGAACTAGAGTTACGTTAAAAGTTTTTACAGCTCGAAGAAATCCACCGGTGAGATTTCGTTTCAACAAATTTCACTCAAGACAAAACTGTTTCTCAATGGAGCTAGTGCGCATGACGCATGTGAGAGAAAGTTTCTCCGCAGCTCGAAGAAATCCGCCGTTGGAATTTCGTAACGAGAATTATGCCGGTTTGGATATTCGTTCGACGATAGATTCCGAGTCGACAAAGTTTGTTCATCTAAAATGTTTTACAATTTCATTCTCCGAACGAGAGAATCGTGGAAGTTGGTCGATGAACAATCCAGTCGATAAAATTTCTCTACAATAGAATGAATTTCATTTTCCGAGCACGACTTACGTTTTGAACGAAAGACGAAAAATTTACAATAAATATCACATTATATATTTTTCAAAAATAAAATAATTTAGTACATTTTTCAACATACATCGTAATTTTTTGCTCCTAGTCTCGCAGGACTGATGCTGGTCCTGATGTCCGTGGCCGGTGGCACTTCCACATCCTAACACATCGTGAAAATCGTCAAACGAGAATGCATACTTCTGTGCGAAATGATAATCGGTGGTATTATGATTATAAGTCAATATCAGAGCATCGGATGGATGGTGGAATAATTGATATTGAACGATATATTTGAACTTCGTACCCTTCAGTGTATACCACTCGACTTTTTTTGAACATTGCTGGTTATCCAACGTGAGAACTATCGTCGCCCTATCGTTATCCCACGTTTTATGTAAATATCCGTCGAAGAAATCCTTGCAGGCATTCTCGTACCAATTCACGATGATCGGTAATGGCTCGGGGTCGCTGAGAATATTTTGGACCATCAGATTCGGTGAAACAGTCTTCTCTTCTATTTCCCAGGTGCCACAACGTAAATTTTTGATCATACCAGTAAATTGATCGTTTGTCATGGCCCACAGTTCTCCCAGCTCTCCGAATTTTGTAATAATTCTCCCAGTTGTTGAATTATACGGTGCGCCATTCAAATGAGTAGTTTGGTCTCCGCGTGTGCCAGCAAATTCGAAATATATTTTTTCCGAACAATATTTATAATATTCGCAATCGATGAAAAAAATTCTGTCAATCAATGTGTTGCATAGCCTCACTGTATCGACGTATAATTTTTCTTCCGGGTCGTTGTAGTATTCCTCAATGGCGGTTGTTGATTCTTTTACTTCTTCTACCAAACGGCCCTCTTTGTTTTGCACGTATGTTCCCACCAAACTGTCTATGATTGATATTCCTTTTCCAATGGCATTCACTGTTATCTCATTCACGATCGGGGATTCAGAGTCGGTCGATAATTGTCCTTTATCGTCGATGTTGCGTTCGCTGTCGTGGGATTCATCACTTGGTTCTGCTCCATTTTCCGATGATGCTGCTTCGAACCATTCGTCGTCTTCGTAATCGTTGTCGTCGTTAACGCTACTTGTATCAGATTTGATATTAACATCTTGTTGTGGACCTGGGAAATCTTCCTCCATCGATGAATATTCGTTGTCGTTTATTAATTTTGGAAATCGGTTGATATTGTTCGAAAATTGATTCAATTTTCCCAATATCCATAGGATGAACTTGTTTGCACGTTTCATGATGTTGGACTGACTGAATGTTCGCACGGAACGCTTTATTTTATACCTTTCGATTTGCTAATGCGCATTATATTTTCAAACGAATATTTTATTAAAGTGTGAATACAACACTATATCGGTTTGTTATTTGGTTCTGTCGCGTATCGCGTTATCGATGTAGTCGTACATTGAGCAATAATGATTGACTTCGTTCTTGCATTTCATAATTTGTGAACCATGTTATATAAGCCTTGCGATGTCAACGGAAGAAACAGTATCGTCGCAACTTTCACGTGTTTCACATCGCTAGATTTCAATAGTTATAATAATAATAATAATAACAATTGGTTCTGTTCGCGCCATAAGAAGTCGTTCAAAGTTATTGAGAAAATATTTTCAACGTTGTTGTTATATCGAATATATTATACCCAGCAATGGCCGGAGATGGTTGTTACCAAAATGTAGGAGCGAAGATGGCCGAAGCTAATCGTTATCAGAATATCGGAGTGCCACCGATGCCGTCCGAATATGCCAATTTCGATGCCACACTAACGACGGGGAATCGAACGATTGCCGAGGTTGGTCCATATCAGAATGTCGGAGTGCTACCAGTGTCGCTTGCTGCTCGTTTAAACTCTACACCGAAAACAAATCGAATCGATACAAAGTCAGCAGGCGATGTCGTTACTGTCACTAGTTATATGCTCATGAATAGCAGGTAGGCATAAGGAGAGATCCCTTGTAAGGACGAAAAAGATCATATATACGAATGTATGGATAATATACCGCGAACGGGAGTATGTTCAAATACATCATCGCAAGAAAGAAAACATCTATTGTCCAGTATTAGCAGTGATTCGGAACATCGTTCGGTAACTATTGAAAATGACGATAATTTCGTCAAATCGTCGCAGGTACAGTGTCGTTGTAATCGAGATAATGACCTCCCGTCGTCGTCGTCGTTTTCTTTTTCTTCGTTGTGGGGATCGAAGCAATCATCACCGTCCGATAATTTCGAACTAACGAAAAATATTCCCAATACGGCAGTACCGAGATACGAAAGGGCTCCTTTCATAGTTGGAAAACCTGTAGTGGTTAACAGATCGTTATCGTGTCGTGGTCGGTCCAGTATATTACTGATGATCGTAATAATCGGACTAATTTCGGCACTGTGTTCGTGGGTTTCCATATACTTCATATTGAAGTCTTCGGATTCTTCGGAGTCGTGCAAAAATCTATCCCGCTTGCACGATTATGAGTGGTCCTATATCACATTGCTCGTGTCGTCGGCATTTGTAGTCAATTTGACTGAAAAAATTGGCGGCTATGTGGAAGTCTTACACGATGGCCGCATAAGATTGAACGAAACGCGATTTTTATTCTATTACACGGTAATGACCAATATGGATTATTACAATTACGTCTCGTCCGAATGTCTTGAACGATATGTATTATCTGAATTCGATGACCGCGATATGTCTAACGAAAAAATCGAAATTGAATATTCTAGAAGAATGTGTAAGTTTGTGGATAGTCTCAATAAAGATATTCTTGTTCATCGCGATTATGAAAATATTCAATATTATTTCGATCAGCATGTAAAATTTTCCGATCTCGTCGACATCGTTCAGTGCTACGTTAGAGCTGTCGAAAATTTGGTCCATCGAAAATATGTGCGTCGACGTAGTTTGAGCGAACGACTTGGTTTCGAAAAAATTGCTTTATATAATGTTATTATTCTTACTGTAGATTTTTTCGACAATATATGTGATTTATAGCTGATTTGTTTTTTTTTCGTTGTCGTAAATGTTGTAACACATTCAGGGATTATAGTGTGATTTCTACGGATACCCGAGTTACAACATGCAAATAACATAAGATTATATACACTTTAGCCAGCTACATACCCTAGCCGCGACTGGCGAGTTTCGCACCGTCTATTCTATAGAATAGACAGATTATACACATTAGCCGTGTCATATATATATAATGTTGATATTGTTCCACTTGAAACTAAAAGCAAAAGGTAATAATAGTTATTTTGGGTTTCTGGTATTAACAATTTTAATTTAGAAATCATGCACTCAGATCACCAGAGATGATACTTCTAACTCTTCGTTTTCTTGCTATCGGCAATTTTCTGCTCTAAGTAGAGTGGTGCATATAGTTATGGGAGCCATAGCAAGTTTGAGGGGAACATACATAAATAAGCCTAAACTCAAGATGATGTCAGACAAAAAATGTATAACATTGGTAAATTACTATTGTATAGCTTCGGATTGGACACAAATTAAAATACAACCTCCTGGAGGGGAAGAAGCTGAGAATTTTAGAAATAGAAAAGGTAACTTTTCATTTAATGTGCTAGCTGATTTACAAATAAGACATTGTACGCAGAGACCCTGTTATTAGTAACAAAGGAATATCACCCGTACGTAAAAACGCAAATAGAAAATCGAAGAATCGTAAGAATAAATGGAGACCCATGGAGATAAGATACGAGGCGATGAAGGATTGCGGAGACCACGAAAGACCAGGTTGGGAAGAAGTATGGAAAATAATTCGGCGACATGGCGAAATTATCAACTGGAGTGCAGATGAGGCGGAAGAAGATGAATTCCAGCAGTATTGTGAAAACTGGTCTTCACACGATAGTATATTCGGTACTGTATCTGATAACAATAAAAATATTAAAACGTAATGTTTTGTTTATTATTTGCAATGATTCACATTCATAGTTCATATTCATATCGATACTGATTGATATGATAGATTCGGACTAGGGTAACTCTCAGAGATATCTACCGACATATAATGCAAACTTGCAAAGTGTGGTAGTAATTAAGAGCGCACCATCTAACGGTATTGTATCAAGGCCTGTTCCTAGTGTGACAACTTACTATAGATACACTGTGGATTCAATGAAAATACTAAATCTATGGGTGGGGATGTGGATAGAGCATCGAGCCATATTTAATAACTACTAGACAATTCAGTAACACCTGCTGAATAACTCTTAAGAATCTCAAATTAGAACTATTGACATCATTGAGAGATGCTTTGGAGTCTGGAAGAGAAGATTTATATTACTAGCATTGGTAATTATAAAGGTAAAAAAAGTAAAAGCAATATTGTGTCTGTAGGCTTGCTTAAACCTCGATAGTTTGAACCATCGATAGTGCAATTAATATCGAGTAAATTTTCGGATAGTATGGATCCGTGTATTTACATTAAAAATTTTATCTCGGGCAAGATGAAATGGTACCTACAGATTTGTAAATTTAACCCCAAATTTAACATCTAGAATGGTCGTTTGTTAATATTAACGGACGCGAAAACCGTAGTTGAACAGTATTTGCAGGAGCCGACTTTTCTCTTGGAAGAGGACACTTTGGCATTTTGGAAAAGTCACAAGTCCAATGCCTTAAAAACTGGCTTATACGATGTTTGTCGCGTCTGGGTCGTCAGTCCCGTCTGAGCGAGTTTTATCGCTGTATCGTTTTGATCACGGTAGATAATTCCTAATACATTGGACAATATTATTATTCAAGCTCGATGTTCTTTGGTTTATTATTCACAATCCGCGCTTTTCTATGGTTTACTCTAACGTCTAACCCACAAGCTAACTTGAGTTTATTTCGCATGCCGGCAGCGGTAGCGAATTTCTTTTGTGTGGATTGTGAATAATAAAGGTAAGTTTATAGTTTATAATACTTATAACTTCATACATAATACTTCGAAATTAGCGGAAAAATGTTTGTGCTCTATCTAATCGTCAGAAACCACGGCTTGTTGCGGACAATTCTATAACTTATTCTTGTAGGTGATAACCATAACAATACAAGGTGTAAGTCATCAAATCTTATAGAAATTTCAGATAATTCTGAATATGTGAATGACACCTATGCTAATTTATATGATTCAGGAATATTAGACCATTCATAAAGTCCTCCTAATTCTAATGAATCACTTGTACAGTTTCAAGATGATAGCATCGATGAAGTTAGTGTGTGTAATAGTAAAAATTGATGTAGGTTTAAGAAAGTGGGCGATAAAATATAATGATGAAAAATCTTGTCTTCCGGATGGATTCCGCGTCACAATAGCTCGACTTGATGCCGACGTTTCGCCAACCATTGCAGGTGGCATCTTCAGGGCAGGCTTGAGGCTTGAACTGAAACTGGCTAATTTCTATGATAAATAGTGGAAAGTATGCACATATTGGTTTACGTTTGGGGCTGCTTAATTCTTTAAAACAAAACTTCAAGAAATATCCTTCATAGATCAAAATTAATACTAATATTGATGGCCTACCGATTTCAAAAAGTGCAGGTAGCAAGTTTTAGCCAATTTTAGAGCCAATCGTAGCAGAGCCTTATACAAAGCCATTTCTAATTGGAATTTATCATGGCATGAGTAAACCAGATAATGCAAATATATTCTTAGAACCTTTTGTCAATGAGTTTATTGACATATTGCAGTCAGGAATAGGTATTGAAGGCAAAATGATTACACTTTCAATTAATGCTATAATTTGTGATGCCCCTGCAAAAGCTTTCATTTGTGGTGTAAGAGTCATTCAGGATATTTTGGCTGTTCGAAATGTATTCAGGAAGGGGTTTTCAAAGAGAACTAAGTAACTTTTCGAGAATTAAATGCTGCTACAGCGTTGAAATATGAAAAAGAGTATGGAATATTTGTATATATACAGGGCAATTGTTTTTTCCAGTGCTTGTTTGTCAAATCTATTGGTGGGCCTCATCTAGAGGATAAGGATAACGTGTATAGAATCCTGAAGAGGATATTTTCTAATGAAGTTGCTACAAAATGTTCCTTGTTGGGGCAACGTAATAATTTCAGAATATGTGATCTGAAAATAGTAACTTTGATGAGGCGTAAGTAGAAATGATTCCAGATTATAGAGTTTTAAGCTGAAGTTGA
This sequence comes from Endomychus coccineus, assembly GCA_958510875.1. NCBI lineage: Eukaryota > Metazoa > Arthropoda > Insecta > Coleoptera > Endomychidae > Endomychus > Endomychus coccineus. Next base: position 44,462,921 of record OY294070.1, read on the forward strand.
ATTTCTTAGATTTTGTTTTGTTGATTAATTTTCTTCCTGGGTATGCCAAGAAAATCATAATGTTGAAATCAATATTTCAAGTATTTCAATTTGTTCACAATTTATGAAAAATTGCCCTACTGACTAACTTGAAAAATTTGTCTGTATTCTATGTTTTTCATTATAAATGAAAAATAATTACAATATTATATATTTGAAAAATGTTTTACTTTTCTTGAATAATGGAGATGCAGTCAAAGGCCTTCAATGAACCGTAATCATGTTCCCTATTATTCATGTAGAGTTAGTTGTAACTTTTACAAATCAATGGAGCTGAAGTAAAAATACAAAAGTTATTACTGAAATCACGTTATGTTGTACCTATATTGTTTCATGTGAAATATGTTTTAATATTTTCACATGAGAGTAATTTTCAGATATCGAAAGTGTAATAATTGATAATTTGTTAACTTCGATTTTAATAGTTTTTTTATGTCTAAGATGTTTGTCACAAGGTTTGAAGGAAACTGATTTTGTAACAACTTGTGGTGGACATAGAGCCATACAAGTACAATTTATATTATAGAGTGTGCTACATAACAAATATGACTTAAATGTCAAGATATGTAGCATATATGAATACAATATGTAACTGTGTTTGCTGGGAAGGTTTACAAAATTGTGAATCTTCAGTTGCATATCATGCATGCTGTTACTTACAAATATTGTCTTTTGCACTGCTTGTGGATGTCATGTCCCTTTTGGAATTATGTTTCCTGTGGGTAAAAAAAAAACTAGCTTTAAGACAATTGTATTGAAAGGCCATCATAAATCTTACTTGAAACTTGTGCCATTTCTTCCCACTCACCTTCTTCCTCCACAATATTTTGCATAACGTCTAAAATTTACACTGTCATTTGTGATCCTATAATTTGTTTAATTTGTAGACCAACATCATTCAACTCAAATTTCTTTACTGGACCTCCATCTGTACCTGTTACATGCATTTTTTCATCTGCCAACTTCTGATTTGATCTTTTCTTTATGTTCTCATACTTGTTTTTAAGTATCTTTACATTCCAATCAGTCTCACCAGCCATACTATTAAACTGATTAGCCAACTCTATCCATGCTAGAGTTTTAACTTCATTGTTGGTTCGATCAGTTTTTTGGATTCTATTCTTCTTTATATAGTTCTACAGGTCTTATTAAAATTTGTATCTCCCTAGGACTTGAATTGTTTGTCTTCTTTTTGTTATTCTCTTGAGCCCATACATTATTAAATTAAAAATAATGGGTATACTATGAAACCTATGCAAAAATGAAAATAATGTAAAGAGAAAACCACAACCAAAAAGTATGCAATAAATGAAGCCATAACCAACAAGCAAAGCACCAGATATGAATAAAAACACTCAAAAGAACAGAAATAAATACTATTATAACAATCTACTTAACTACTTAACTTACCTTAGAAGCAAATTACAGTTGTGAATTTCAAAATAAAAGCGGAAATTAAATTTAACAATCAAACTCCAAAGTACGGCACCGACTAAATACCCTAACATGAAAACAAATTCTGTTATAACAATCGGTATTACTTTAGTGATGTATAAAGCAATTTACACCTGTCAATTTTGATAATAAAGCGAAAATTTTATCAAGATTTGCAAACAATCGGAAACAATTTATAAAAAGCGGGAAATTTTGTCTACTTGAAATAAACAGTGAAAATCTAAATCTCGCCAACATCTAGTGTTGCCAATATTGCTTGTTCAATTTTTCTAAGAAACAAATTTCTTTATACAGCAGATATTGGACTGAACCCGGTTCATGATTTGGCAGAGGTTCATTTGAACTTCAGATCAATTAAATTTTACACAATCGGCCCGAAGCGTTGCGTTGTGAAATGTATTATATCAGTAAACTTTTCTAATAAATTTCTGAACCCAAAATTTTAATGCTCAACTCATTTAAAAGAAGTATGATAATACAATTAACAGTACCGAGATTTTATAAAGTCCTAGTAAAATCGAGAATAATAGACTAAAATTCGATTGGTTGGGACGCAAAAATGTCGAGTAGTTACTCACTCGATTATTATTAGTACTTAAGTTCTACGTGTTCATTCATATGTACCTAATAGTCCAGGCAATAAGTACGGAAAAAGACCATAATAAAAAAAAATATAGTAAGCTAGAATTTCAATTTTTTTTTTGCATTTAGTTCCTAATACCCCATAGATCATTCATGACTATTAAGACCGCGGGGGGTCGACCTTTCTACTCCCCCAAAACGCGGTTTCAACCCCTCAGAGGAGCATTTTTATAAAAACAATCTAAAAGTGTAGAAAATTAATGAATTGAGAGCCGAAAATGACCCCCAGTATGTTTTTTGGGTCGCTGATTACGTTTCCACTGTTATTTTTTCCGAAAAACTGTCCAGATGGAAAATTCGAGAAATTTGAGATTTTCCTAAGACGGTTGTGAATAATAAAGTATAATTTTGTTGCAGGAATTACCTGTAGTAGATTTTTTGGGTCGTTGATCACGATTCCGCTGTTATTTTTCCCAAAATACTCTTTCCAGATGGAAAATTCGGGAAATTTGAGATTGTCTTGAGACGGTTATGAATGATAAAGTATAATTTTGTTACAAAAATGATGACCCCTAGTAGGTTTTTAGGGTCGCTGATCACGATTTCGCTGTTGGTTTTCTCGGAAAACCTTCTCCAGAGTGAAAAATCTTGAAATTTGTAATTTCCTTTGCAGTTACGGGTGATAAAATGAAAAAAATTTTTAGGTATGTATCTATTACTTTTTCTATTTTGTATTAAAGATCTACTTTTCCGAACTTCATTATTTTACATACCTATTTGTTTCCAACATTATATATATATATTTTTATTATTATTACTTTTATTATAGAATTATGATCTTCCCTGTATTTAGACAAGATTATTATAAACAGGCATACTAATCTTGACTATGAAGGAGCCTCCTATAGAATAAAACTCTTTATGCCTGCGTATCCTTTTATTCTTTCGACAATTTGTCCAGTGGCGGAGTAGATGGAATAATTTTTTTTTTAAATTTTCAATAAAATTATGTAAATGAATGAAAAAATTTATGATGATAATAATAATAAAAATTATAATGATAATAATAATAATAATAAAAATATATATGTAATGATGGAAACAAATAGATATGTAAAATAATGAAGTTTAGAAATATTGATCTTTAATAAAAAATAGAAAAAGTAATAATATATACCTGAAAATTTTTTCATTTTATTCCCCGAAACTGCAAAGGAAATTACAATTTTCAAGATTTTTCACTGTGGAGAAGGTTTCCGAGAAAACCAACAGCGAAATCGTGATCAGCGACCCAAAAAACCTACTAGGCATCATCATTTTTGTATTCCCAAACCCCAGGAACATCCCTAATTTCCCATCTGGAGGAAGTTTTCCGAGAAAACTAACAGCGGATTCGTGATCAGCAACCCAAAAAACATATTAGGGGTAGGGGTTATTTTTGTAACAAATTTATACTTTATTATTCATAAACGTGTCAGGAAAATCTCAAATTTCCCGAATTTGCCATCTGGAGGGTTTTTTGGAAAAAATAACAGCGGAATCGTGATCAACGACCCAAAAAACCTACTAGAGGTCATTTTTGCAACCAAATTATACCTTATTATTCATAACCGTCTCAGGAAAAACTCAAATTTCCCGAATATTCCATCTGGAAAGTTTTTTGGGAAAAATAACAGCGGAATCTTGATTAGCGACCCAAAAAACCTACTAGAGGTAATTTTTGCAACAAAATTATAAATTATATATTATTTTCCAAATTTCCCATCTTGAGGGAGTTTCCCGAGAAAACTAACTGCGGAATCGTGATCAGCGACCCAAAAAAAATACCAGGGGTCATTTTCGGCTATTAATTCATTAATTTTCTACACTTTTGGATTGTTTTTATAAGAATGCTCCTCTGAGGGGTTGAAATCTCGTTTGGGGGGGGGGGTAGAAAGGTCGACCCCCGCGGTCTTGATAGTCATGAATGATCTATGGGGTATTAGGAACAAAATGCAAAAAAAAATGAAATTCTAGCTTACTATATATTTTTTTTAATTTTCTGCTTCGTTGCCTGGACTATAAATTCATATATCTATGACCGAGTTACTTTAACTTATGTTACTTGATTGAACAACCAACAATCTTGATTATCTAGAACAGCGAATATGCGTTTTTCACACTTTTTCCTACAGAAACACGTTTTATTTGTACTATTAGAACATTGGGCAGATTAAAAATAATTGCGGAATTTTTAAGGTAAAAGGGATGGTGGGTGGTTAAAATGAACATTATTAGTTTTAGAATTTGGACTATGTCGATACCCAAATTCTAACAATCCCAGCACTTCATTTCACACTTTCTTATTAGTGGAGGCCTATAAGGATTTTTTTGTCCGAATTCCCGCGAGGTCCAATTTTGGTCTATTCTTATGTATTTTGACACGCTGAATACGATGGTGTAGTTTAAATTTGGATCAACCCTGTGCTCGAAAAACTATGACCATTTTTTGGACCCAAAAATGGCCATTTTTCGAATTTTGCGTTTTGAGACTAAACTATAGGTTGTATGGGAAAATGTTTGAACAAAAGTTGTTGGACAAATTAATGCGCAATTTTTGACTCTGGTCCGAAGTCGATTCAAGGTCGTGGGCCCAAGATAGGGTCCATTTAGTGTGTTTTTTTAGCACATCGAAAAATGGAGTATATGTCAGAGAGTTTTGGTTTTTTTCATATTCTGTTTTGATGGAATAATAGTATTTTTATTTCTCATGTTCCGATTCCTGGAATTTTGACCTAACTAATTTTTTGGCGCCAAAATCGACCATTTTGAAAAATACGTATTTTACACATTTCAGACGAAATACCTACGTTATCGATCTGAAACTAAATTGATTCGAAAGATTTTATTATTCTGCACCTAATATCCAAAATTCAAGCATTTTGTATCAAAGACATAACTTTGACGCCATTTTGAAAATTTTGGACCACCGAAAAATTCAAATTTCCTGAGGTTAGAAATTTTTAACAAAATTCAAATTCTACGTTCTATTAGAGATTGTCATAACGAGTATTTTAAGTCCAAGCAGATCGATTTGGGTCGAGTAGAAATGAAGCTATCCTAATAAATGTGTTTGGGTCTCTAGAGGGCCCACTTACAAAGTCTTGTAGCAAATTACAGAGAAATACATTGGCTATTTAGGTTTGAAACAGCGTACGAAGATTCATTCACAATTCCAAGTTATAACGAATTTCATCATATAAAACTAGCGTGGACTTTCATTTAACGGCAATAATCGAGGGTCGGTACAGATTCCGCGCGCGAAATTATACTTTTTTTAATGTTTTAAAATACACCTGAATGCTTATAATCGTTTTGTGTGAATGTGTGAGTGTATGTAGACGTGTGAACGTGTATATGTGACCGTGACATGATGTCATTATAGGGTGTTACATATCAAAATCATCATCATCTAATATACTGATTTCTGGCTTCTGGATTATTCTGATCAACTCATCGGGACGTGCATTTTTACTGTTTGTATAGGAGTAAGTCCATTCGGACTATTTCTCCAACCCCATTTTGTTGGATCAATGGTTTCATTACTGATCCAAACCTGAAATTGGTGATACACCCTAAAAATATGTTACTTTGCAGCATTATCGTATTTTCATATGGTTACCTTGTTGAAATCTTATGTCGAGTATGAAAATCGGGGAATTGTAATTTGCTAATAAATGTGTTAAACAAAATGCTTCCAATTTTTCATGCCAGGGGACATTACATTATGCCAAGGCATTACAAGGTAACCATATGAAAATCCGATGATGCTGTAAAGCAACATATTTTTAGGTGTATCACCATGTTCAGGTTTGGTTTGGTAATGAAACCATTGATCCAAAGAAATGGGGCTGGAGAAAGAGTCCGAATGGACTTATTCTATACAAACAGTAAAAATGCACGTCCCGGTGAGTTGATTACATAAACCCTTGTGATTGTTGAAAAAATTGTACTGGTAAATGTTCGTGCAAAAATTAGGATTACCTTGTAGCTCATATGTAAGCATTGTGAAGGTTAATAATGTTCTAATTGCACCGAGCCAGAAATCAGTACATTAGATGATGATGATTTTTATTTGTAATACCCTATAATGATATCATGTCACGGTCACATATACACGTTCACACGTCTACATACACTCACACATTCACACAAAACGATTATAAGCGTTCAGGTGCATTTTAAAACATTTAAAAAAGTATAATTTCGCGCGCGGAATCTTTTTACCGACCCACGCTTATTGCCGTTAAATGAAATTCGTTATAACTGGTCAAGTTATAAATCGTCGATTTTCGTCCTTAAATGCCTGGACTATTATTATATTGGTCAATTTGATTCTTATAAGTATCACAGAACTATTTCTGATTTTAAGTTTCTGTGGTACATATGACGACGAAGATGGACGTTATCGTTAATATTATTAACCACGGTCGTACATACAGGTCTGGAAAATCTATGGTTGACATGAGTCTCTTACGCGTCTCCAAACTCGTAGTCCCTCGCTCAGCCACCAGCTAGCTCTTGGATCACGAAGTGGTAAAAGGATTTCTTCCCGGAATCGCAAGCATCCACTGTTTTCGGATTTCCGCATCTTTCGGCACTTTAGAAACAGAAGTATCTTGCTTTACACTTTTGTACCCCGTTTTGCATTTCGGCACAATGCACGGTTTCGTAATTTGTTTCTAAAAACGCAGGTATTACTTGTGTTGACAAGTCAACTGACAGTTGTCAGAGAATACTCTTACGTGACGTCTTTTGGTACTACGCGACAGTCGACGCTTAGCGGACTCACTTCTCACATAGGAAACAACCTCGAGTTTCCAGACCTGTATGTACGACCGTGTTATTAACAATTAACATAGTCTATGATTGTGAAAGGGAAAGGGTGACGTCATTGAGATATTAAATTTCACTTTAACCTAACTAAACAGTCAATTCACACTTTTAATAACTGATAAATCAAACTTGTTCACGTAACTGTATGTGGGTTGAGACATATTGTACAGTAGCTACTAGCTACAGCCATTAGTCATTTGAACATTGATTTTTGACAAGGATATTTGTGCCCATTACAATTATAGTGTGGAATGAAATGCTGGGAGAGTGTGGAATATGTGAGTAGTAAAATTTTGTGTACAGTAACCAACTAAACCATTGGCTATTTTAATAGAAACTGCATTTTCAACTGAAATAGCAGCCAGTTTATAAACCAGTTACGCTTCTTGGCTAATTTATTTCAAAATTAATTATGATATATAACAACAACGTATAGTCTATAAACTATCCAAGACAGTCTGGCTAATATGAAAACCATAATTTCCAGTAAAATAGCTAATGCATTAACTAGTACTTGAACTAACCAACCATAATTCTCTAGTTAATTTCGTTTCCTATGAATTGGCTAAACACTTCTAATTTATTATAAATAGTAGGTAACAAAAAATAATAAATGTTTCTTATACGATAGGTACTTATAAACTATAAAATAATTCATACTGTGGACACACTGTAACTATAAATAAGAAACATTCACCCTTATCCACTAAAAAGACTTAGGGTACAGTGAACTGAGTTTCCTCAGACGATGGCTACTTGGTAGCTGAAAGGTCCTCAATACTCTTAATGGTATTGTTACTGTACTTATCTTCTAGTATACATACATTCCTACTGATAATGCCAACAATGGTAATATAAAATATTGGAAAAATAGAAGAATAAGGAGTTATAGTATATTGAGTATTAAGAATAGAAACGAGGGTTTACTGATCGATGACAATGTTCCACTATTGTCTCAGATCAGCAAACCTTATCGTTCGTGATGCTTATACTATTTTTTGTATGAATCTGTTATCTTGTGAAGAATTGGTTTTGTCGATATGTAGATGATATCCTTACTATTTGGAATAGAAATAGATAACAATTAGAAAAATTCTTACATCACAAATAATATACACAATTCAATCAAATTCACTCTTGAAATACAAAACGAAAACAAAAGCTTACATTTTCTAGACCTAACCTAACTTTGAAATTACAGTTTTAATTATAGAAGTTATAGACTTTGTTAATTCTTTCTTTAACCATTAAAGAAAGAATAAACCAAATCTATAACGCTACATATATACATAATATGAACGCGAACGGTGATAAAATAATTTTATAACATTACCTTGCGGATACGGTATCTAAATTAAATTGTTCACATTGAGATGAGAATCTCTTAACAATCTTTACAGAAAAGAATGTACGGCCATAAGTATAGTAATAAAAACACTTAGAAAATTTCATCATTAAACATTAATATTTTAGCTTATAAAAGATTTATCCTAGAGTTGGTTCACATAAAACGTGATGCTAATTCTGTAAACTGTAGAACCGCTATACAATCATCGAGTGAAATTTGTGCAACTTTAATTAATTAAGCACTTGCAAATTTCGTTATAATGTTTAAAATTGTGTATATGTAGAAAGCTGATACATATCAGTAATATTGGTACCGCAAAGACCATTCATAAACACGTCTTTTTAAAATTGTAGTTACTTCAGCGTAAGGGATTTTGGTGCCATACTATTTTACCTCGTCGCCGAGATAGGATGTCTTTGACTTTAGAAAAATGACTGTACCTAGTGGTTTTTCAATACGTATTAATATATATTAGACATTAATGTGTGTTACAATTTCAATTATTCGTGTTTTGTTCGTTGTTGCGACGTAGACTTTTTGATTGAAATTAATGTGATAAAGACTCTTAGTGCTTAGTACAATTATCCGTCGTTTTAGTGAATGAATTATCTACTGATGATGGTCGTCAGACCGAAACGTACGTATTGACGGCAATATAGTAGTCATAAGTGTAAATGTGACCCTATCTATATCCCAAGATTTCACATATAATTCATACCAGGGTCAAGAAATAATTTGTTTATAACAATTTAAAAAATTATGTATGGATTTGAAGACCATAATAGCAATAAAATCGTACTCAGGAGGCCAAAATTATCTGAAAATAACTATAAACTCAACATTTTTGTCAAATTCGTATATTTATGAATAAATATAATTTGTTTATAACAAATTAGTGGGTATACATTCGATACAATCGAACTCGGAATGCCAAAATTATCCGAAAACGAAACGGAGTTTTGGTCGAATTAATCTATTTGTTGATAAATGAATTGTTTATAACAAATGAAGTTAATTCAACTATTTGTTCAACTAGTTTCATATGTTCACTGACCAAAAATAGTCTTTACCTGATCAAAAATGGTGAAACGTAGCATTTTTTATGTAATCTCAAAAATTAAATTGTTAATTGTGCATTTGACTGCACTATATTAATTTTCTAAGTTTTCTTAATAAAGAGTAGCGATTGTTCATTCCATCGCAGATTTTTTCTTTTATGATAAAACTTGTATTAATTGCTTCTCATGAACAGTTTTATTTGTCACATAAAAATGTATGAATATTAAATAAGTTTGCTTAGGCTGATGAATAAAAATACTGAATAAGTTTTTCATAAGATTTCTTCATAAGCTTTTTATTATTGCTTATCTACGTTTACATTCTCTAGGTTCAATATAATAATTTCTAGCGTCTTGAATTTCAACAGTGAATACATATTTTATAACTTAACAGAAATTTTGCTATTTTCAATTGCATCTGGTTACTGAATGTAAGAATTGCATAATTATGTGAATGAATGTAACAAAAAACTTTATTTTATTTATTTGAAAATATATACCACAGTACTGTTAGTTCCGATTCAACGTGATTGTGAGATCTAAAACCAGATTTCGATCAATATTTTAGTGAAAATAATTGTTTTAGCACTCCATGTACTCAGTACGAAGTCGATAGAACTAAAAAGCTTTTTCACTATGAAGATCTACTATTAGAGAAACGTTGAGCTTTTTCCTATGATGCATTTTAACTACTTCGGCCGGGCCAGCAAAAAAAAAAGGTAAGTCATAATCTAAGTTTATTGATAAATTAGCTAAAGATTATATGAAAGAATAACTACTTTGTTTTTATACCACTTTTATTAATAATAACGTGTTAACGTAACAATAGTTTCAACGCCGAAGTGCCATTATCAAACAAATAGAAAATTATTTTTTTTCAATTTTTGATAATGGCACTTCGGTGTTGAAACTATAGTTACGTTTTCACGTTATTATTTATAAAAGTAGTATAAAGACAAAGTAGTTATTCTTTCATATAATCAAAATGATAAATTACCATAAAGTAACGGCTTCCACCATCGATTTTTTTAATTAGCTAAAGCATTGTCTGGTATGTGTTTCTAGCAATTACAGTTTTCCTGTTAGTCAGACTGCCTTTAATAATTTATGAACTATCCAGCTATTTTAGTTTCCTATATTATTTCAAACAGATTAGCCGAAACCGTCGTTCGTTTATGAACTAGCCTCCAATTTAGTTGGAATTGCGTTTTTATCAAGATAGCCAGTGCTTGGTTGATTCATAAAATATCCAGCTAGTTTTTAAACTAACAAAGTTTCCACATTAGTCATAACTAAAGCGCGGAATATAAGCAGGAAAAAAGTCAATATTTGCGCATATTTTCTTAAAATGCTCGAAATATACACATATTTTTTGAACATATGCAACAGAAAAATGTGAGAATAAATACACCCTATTTTTCTTGTTGAATTATGCAAAATCGTTTCACCCTAGAGAGATTATCGAATACAGAAAAGTCCATTGCTAATTTTTCTGAAGAACAGAACAACGTATTAAATATAAAGAAAACGACAGTTTTTATAACACATTTTTATATTACTTCAAATTGCATACAATAAAATACAATCTCTAATTGAACCTAGAATTTAACATATGAAATAAAAAAATCAACATTATTCCGTCACACTATGGAAAGAATTTATTATTATATGTTTTTAGAAATTTTCAGTTAAAAGGAATGTCTTTTATCAGTTAAAATATTTTTATACAGCGAGAAACTGCGTTCTACATCAACATATGTTATGGAACAATATTTTAATTTGTGCAATATATTGAACTCCAAATGCTGATCAAAATCGTTTGATATTATTTCACCTAGAAATATTTTACATATATTTGTTAGATATTTATAGCCTGCATTTTTTTGTATCACGTTCTCTAGTTTTCCGAGAACTCTTCCCATAGTTCCTTGCACGTTTTCACATTTCTCTGAAGTCTTTTATAATTTCTACGGATTCGACAAGTGATCTACACCGTTTTTCTAGGGCTAGTATTGAGTTTGGAACAAAACTATAATTAGATATTATAAAAACAATGTCTAAAATAATTCCTTTTAAATTGTCAAAATATTCCGCATAAAAAATAACAGCATTCAACCAAGTTCCCCACCTGGTGATAATTGGTTGTGGTGGTAAAGGGATTCCTGGTAACTTATCTTTATAAAGTTGCACTCTCAAAGGTGTCTTGATAGTCTAGGAGCTAGACCGATATTGATGGTCTGAACATTAACCTGACGGCACTATGGTTTCTCGTTCGAGGACACTTCAATGACCAATTCATCTCACAGACCGAATTTTCCCCGGCTGCTAGATCTCGAGATACAGCATCCGCATTTTTTTTTCACTGGAGGTTAACCCTTTCCAAGTTGCGGTTACTTGAAAAGCATGCCATCCTTATACACTTCCACCATGTGCCATTATTTTTTATCGTGTCCGTTTATCAGGCCGACCAGTTAAAATTGGACCGAAAATGGACTGCAATCTGATGGGACCAAAGTGGTGTAATAGTGTAATTGGTAAACACCCTGGATTAGACATCCAGAAACGTGGGTTCGCAACCCGCCTATGGTTCAATCTTTTACGTTTATTCATCTTTATAATCGTATGTTAAATTATCTAAGTTATCTTCATAGTTCACAAAATTTAATTATTATAATAATGGTTAAGTATTGAAAACCAATAATTTAAAAATCCACAATTTGTCAATAGGGATATGGCGGGCAGACTGTGCGCAGCCGCGTTATGCCAATCTACTTGCATATTTACCTGAACTATTTAACATATTTCGACTTACCTAATGAAGGAAAGAATATGATCCTAACGGGATCTAAAGCTTCTATTATTACATATGTATTTATAATACATTTACCCTTGGTAAGTCATTCATATACATATTCAAAACACAAAAACATTCCACTGATTACTCGACGCAGGTTGAATAACGATTAACCAGTCAAACGCGATGAACCTCAATACAGGCTCGATTACTGCCACGGTCGTTTCGTCCTAATGCACAGCCTATATGTGCTATTTTATATCATGTACATGTTTTACATGAATTCTGATCTAATTTATCTGTTTCAGGTTTTCATCCGACGAAATCAACAAATGATTGAGGATGATTACAGTAATTGCTGAGCTATGCAGGAAGGATCCGAAGATCCACATCATTCTTCTGTGTCGACTTCCCACGTTTCGAGAACATTATTATGAAATCTTGTGAATTTGTTCATTGAAAATAAACAACTCCTTTTTTTTTTCAAGTGCTATGTACATTTTTTAGCAATTCTAGAAGCACGAAACATCATACAATTTGGCAAGAAGAAGTCTAGCACTGAGGAAGAATTACAACAATCTGAAAATAACGTTCCGGAGCTCTCTGATGATTTGTTTTTTTTACGCATCGCTACACTTCGGATTGCATCACTTTGTTACTTGGATGCGTTTCAGTTCCCATTTTAATATTGCTCGCTATACCTGATTTTCGATTCAAATGGTTTATGTACAGAGTGGTCGGTCCAAATTGGACACTTTTGATAGGAAACACCAATTTCTAGAGAAGATAGAGAAAAACTACCCTACATGTTACGAGGTCGATTTTTGAGAGAAAATGAATGCCGAAAACCGCACTCTGATATCTTGACTTGTTCAAAAGATACAAGGTGTTTTTCAATTTTGTGCATTTCTGACCCACCCCCGTAACTTGTTTATTTATGAATATTTAGGGTTTCTGTGAAAACATTCTTGAGACACTTTTTAGAAAGGAATCTAATGGTGTTCCTTGTTTTTTATTGAAAAATATGGTTTTGAAGTTATGACATAAACTTGTATTTTTTCTTATGGACCAACCTGTATATTTTTACATATTCGTGTTTGAAATAAAATTCTCTTTTCAAATATATATAATAGTTGCTACTTCTCTTTCAAAACATTTATTTTGTGGCTGTTTTCAACTTATTTTAGATGAATAATCAAAATCTGGGTTGCCATGCCTGAATACGAAACAAAATAGTTCTACATAACTGCTGTTGAAAACAGTAATTAGTGCCTATTTTATGATAACTCATTAATTTAATTAAAAAAACAGAATAACAAGAACAAAAATATTACATTTTTAAACTACATATTTTCAACATGTGTTCAAATTGAGCACCATTTAAATCGAAACATAATTGACTTCGCTTCCTAACATTATTGACAGCATTAATTAATTCTACCGCAGGTATTGAACGAAAGGCATGTCGCACTGCTGCTTCCAACGCTTCTCGGGAATCAGGATGGCGTTTATATGTGAGGTCCTTTATTCTTCCCCAGAGGTAAAAATCTAGAGGCGTAAGATCGGGGGATCTTGCCGCCCAATGAACAGGACCCCGGTTGCCAAGCCAATTATTGTCCCCAAATATTTCGTTATAATGTGTGCGTTATGACACGGAGCCCCGTCTTGTTGGAAGTATACGTGTCCAATTTGTTGTAATGGCAAATCATCCATTACAGGTTCGACAAATTTCCGCAATATTTCCACATATCGGGCTGCTGTAAGGTTACCCTCATAGATATGGGGATCGATAAATGTTCCTCTAAAAATACCGACCCAAACATTAAAACTGTATCGGCCTTGATTTTGTGTCTCCACTGTAATATATGGATTTTCTTTCCAAAGTCCAATTGTAGGAATTGTGTCTATTAAAAATACCAGCGCTGCTAACGCATGCTTCAGCAGTCCATATGATGTTCTGTCCAAAGTTTAAGTTTTCAGCACATTTTCCTAAATACCATTGGCAGAATTCGAGCCGGAATTGTAGGTCATTTGGTAGTAACTTGTGAACTTTTCTTAATCTATACGGTTTGAATTTATTTTTTCTTAGAATTCGCATTGCTGGAGTCTTTGGAATACCTGTATTCAACTGCATTTTGCGTAGTGAAATATTGGGTTGATTTTGTATTTCCCCCAAAACTGTTATTTCTTCTAACTGTCTCTCTATTCCTGGCTTCGTAAACTCTTGTCCTTTGTTTTGAAAAAGAACCGTAATTAACTAGGTTTTGCTGCAATCTAGTGAACATATCCCGAAACGGTTGTCTCCTTTCAGGGTATCGGTCAAAGTAAAGATTGCTGGCAGCCTGTGCATCTTCATGTGATTCCCAATAACACTTTAGCATATCATATTTTTCGTAATTTTCATACATTTTGAATTAACAGGAGGATAAAAATATTGTCGTAAGTTTAAAACTCAGTTCAAAGAAGCACACTAAACTTGTAAAGCAAACTGCATTTAATAATAATTGTTTGACAGTACGCATAGACTGTAGTTGCTAAGGTATTTTGTTTCGTTTTCAGGCATGGCATCCCAGATTTTGATTATTCATCTAAAATAAGTTGAAAACAGCCACAAAATAAATGTTTTGAAAGAGAAGTAGCAACTATTATATATATTTGAAAAGAGAATTTTATTTCAAACACGAATATGTGAAAATATACAGGATGGTCCATAAGAAAAAATACAAGTTTATGTCATAACTTCAAAACCATATTTTTCAATAAAAAACAAGGAACACCATTAGATTCCTTTCTAAAGTGTCTCAAGAATGTTTTCACAGAAACCCTAAATATTCATAAATAAACAAGTTACCGAGGTGGGTCAGAAATGCACAAAATTGAAAAACACCTTGTATCTTTTGAACAAGTCAAGATATCAGAGTGCGGTTTTCGGCATTCATTTTCTCTCAAAAATCGACCTCGTAACATGTAGGCTAGTTTTTCTCTATCTTCTCTAGAAATTGGTGTTTCCTATTAAAAGTGTCCAATTTGGACCACTCGGTACATCTGAAAAGGTTTCGCTTGTTGTTTCAAATCCTTCACACTGAACTGAAGAAGTGAAATGGAGGAAATTGGTTTTGTCGCTTGGCTACTTTGCCAACGTAACAAAAATTTGTTACGGATAGCGTTGAAGTAAATCTGACGTCAAAATCATGATCAGCGACCCTTTGATGAATTTAAAATCCAATAATAATATATAATGTCAAAATAATATATAAGGGTGCAAAATTTGCCAATTTGATCGATTTTCCACCACCTAGAATTGATGTCAAGTAAATCTGACGTCAGAATCGTGATCAGCGACCCAAAAAACCTCATTGGTGCATTTTAAATTCGAAATGAAGTTTTTGGGGGCCATTTCTGACCCCCAGGGGGGAAGGGTGAGCTCTGAGGTTTTATGGGTTATGATGATCCTGATAACCCCACGAATCGGATCTCACAAAAATTTTTCGATTCTTTTTTTTTATTATAGCTGAAATCCCAGCTCATTGCTTGGACTAAACGCAATACTTCACGTACACCTTCTTTGTTTCAAATGTTTGATCTCAATAATTTCTAGTCGTCATTTTCGAAGAAGTCTAGCACTGAGGAAGAATTACAACAATCTGAAAATAATGTTCCGGAGCTCTCTGATGCTTTGTTTTTTTTACGCATCGCTACACTTCGGATTGCATCACTTGGTTACGTGGATGCGTTTCAGTTCCCATTTTAACATTTGCTCGCTATATCGAATTTTCGATCCAAATGGTTTATGTACATCTGAAAACGTCTCGCTTGTTGTTTCAAATCCTTCACACTGAACTGAAGAAGTGAAATGGAGGAAATTGGTTTTGTCGCTTGGCTACTTTGCCAACCGTAACAAAAATTTGTTACGAATAGCGTTGAACATAACTTTCTCTGTTTCAAATGTTTGATCTCAATAATTTCTAGTCGTCATTTTCGATTCCAAATCGTATGTCATCTAAGGGCCTGGAAGAACAAACTTTTATACATTGGTTGGTTTGGCGGAGTTCCTTCTCAGGAAGAAGGCCTTCCCCGTCTTTCTACATTTTGGCATAGCAACAAAGTCGCACTATTTTCACGAAAAACATTGATCTTGTAATTCATGTCTTGCAATGATCCGTTTATTAGCCAAGCATTCCACTTCATCAAGTGGAAGAATATTCTAAAATAAAATCGTTTTATTTCCACGATTTCTGGACAACTACTATATTATTCGTTAGGTCTGTACGGTAATCATATGACCCTCTTCTATTTTTCTTCACAAATTTCTCACACATTTACTCTTGCTTCGCCATTTGAAAGAATTCTCATATTTTGAAATTCAAAATTTGATAATTTTTGGCAAGTCTTACTACAATTTTTCTACATATACCTAATGAAGACGTATCATTGCAACATAAGTTTCGAAGTCATACACAATTCCGTTGACTTTTTATTTATTTTTAATATATTTTGACTACACGAGAGGAAAACCTATAATATTCGTAGAACATCGTGTGAGCCAACGATGATGAAATGTTAGAAGAGGTGATTGTAATTGTTCTTGAAAGTTGGAGGTTCTAGGCATAAGGCAATAATACCTCTCCAGACAAAGGGTCCACTACTTCGCCGTTCCGTAAAAAAATTAACCCTCTAACTGGACAGTTTTGTATAATTATAAAAAATTCAGATTATGATCAATATGCTTTGGAAAGATGATAATCATGTTACTTTTCAAAATATATTGAGTGGCTAAAGGTGATGGCAACCCTCAAAGCAACCCCGCCTGAAGGCGGACCTCTGCCTTGTTGAAGCCAGATTTGACTAGAGATCAAGGTAGATTAGATTTGTTCATACCTACGACATATCAATTCGATACAGATATATAGGGATAGTAACAATCGTACTAGATGTACAGTCCCTGGCTAAATTATTAGACTCACTTCCGAAATCGAAGTTTTTTGTTGATTTTAATATTATTATTAACATAACCATGGTGCAGATGTTAGTAATAAACAGTTGTTGTGTTGCAAAATATTTATTAAAGAAAAAGTGAACAAATACAGGATGTCCACAAAGTGTGGGGGGTAATCTGTAACTTCAATAAAACAAAAACCACAAGTCTGAAAAATTGTTTCTATTTTTATTATTTAGAAAAAATGTTGGAAAATTAAGTGCGGAAGATTATGTTGTCCAAATGTCGACCCTCTTGCTGCTGGCACTCTTTTAACCGAACACGGCAATTAGCCGCCACTCGTTTATACATCTCTCTGGAAACGGCAGCCATTTCAGTCCGAATATTGTGCTTCAATTGCAGTAGAGTTCGTGGTTTTCATGGTATACCTTTTTAAGATATCCCCATAAGAAATAGTTAAGGGGAATAAGGTAGGGGCTTCTCGGGGGCCAGTTGATGGTGCCTCGACGAGAGATGCAATTTATCTGGGGAAAGTTGATTGAAAACTTCAAGTGATTAGTTTGAGGTGTGGCAAGTGGCTCCATCTTGTTGAAACCATGTTTCCACAAACCTTCAAACTCCTGCAGTTGCGGAACCAAAAAGTCTCAACATGTCGCAATACCGTTCACTGTTTGCCGTAAGTGCTCGCTCTCGCCGGTCTTCAAAAAAATAAGGCCCAATGATGCCTTCACCAGGCATGGTAGCCCACACAATAACTTTTGGACTAAGCAATGGTTGTTCATGTCTGTGTCTTGGATTTTCGTTGGCCCAGTACCGGCAGTTGTGTCTGTTTACGAGACCATTTAAGTGAAAGTTCGCTTCGTCACTGAACAGAATGTTTTCGAACGTTGGGAAACGTTGAAGCAATTCATTTGCAAAATTCAGCCGGAGAGGATAGTCGGTGACGTTCAGTTTTTGAACAAACTGAATTTTGTATGCTGTAAGATGTAAATCCTGCTTTCAGAATATTATGCAACGACGATTTCTTAATGTTACATTCTTGACTGCGTTTGCGAACTGATTGAGACGGATTTTCAGGCACTGAAATTCTCATTTCTTCAGTAATTTGTTGACTTCGAATAGAGTGCGGGCGACCTTGATTGTTAATTTTTACAGTCGAACCGGTGTTTTCGAACATTCGAATTTATTTTCTGATGGTATCGTCCTTTGGTGCATTCCGTACGTTAATTTCTGCACGATATAAACGTTGAGTTTTGACTATAGAATCACCAGGGCCGGATTAACCCTCAACGGGGCCCTAGGAAACCATCAATTGGGGGGCCCTTTTTTTTCACGTCCGTTTCCTTCTTTTTTCGATTAAAAAATACAAACATATATCTTTCATAAAAATTTTATTGTCACAATGTAATAATATCAATAAAATTACTATCTACATTTTAAACATGTCGTTTTCTACATTTGTTTTCGGCAAATTCATTAATTATATCTTCAATATCGATTTTGTTCAATAAATCTGACTCAATGCAAAGTATACCTAACATCTCGAGTCGCTCTTGTCGCGTTGTAGCTCTTTCAGCAGCTTTGATTCTTTTTAATTGCGAGAAGGATCGTTCGGCAGAACAATTTGTGATCATTAATGGTAAAAAAATCCGAAGAGCTATTTCCGTGTTAGGAAATACATCGGCTAATTGATCTTCCATTAGAATCTTATACAAATGACTATGAGTATTTGTGCATCAGTGTATCTGGAGTTCACGTAACTTTGGAATTGTTTCATTTCAATGAAAAATTCTTCCAAATCTCTAGAATAAAAACGAACTAAGTTATTTATAGCTTCGTGGAGGTCTCCATCACTTAGAGAAAAGTTGATGAGAAATGCAAATTTCTCGGAAACTTCCATATACACTTCCTTCCGCACGTCGTTTGATTTCACTGTGAAGATTGTCGATGATTTCGAGGAAACCTTTTGTCCTAAAATCATCGCGAGGCGAAAATTCTACTTCTGGAGCATTTCCGTCATTAGGTTGTTTTTTTCTACGACGAGTACGTTTTACGATTTCTGTATAACCTACACCAGGTAATAATTGTTTTGTTTTTTCCTCGAAATCATTGAACTTTTCACGGAATGAAACTAAACTCTCTTCTAACGATCCGTACAAAAAAGCACACGTTTGCAAATCTGCTTTTTCACTTTGCAACGGGCTTTGGGGTCCCCTAAAATCGAGGGCCCCAGGCAACTGCCTATTCTGCCTACTTGTTAATCCGGCCCTGAGAATCACCATTTCGATAAAAAGCGCGATGGTCTCCCGGGTACACTTCCATGGCTACTAAATCTCCAAAGAGCAGTGTAACAACTTATCCTTATCGCACCCCTCCAAACCCCGCCGTTACATGGGCGGAACAGTTATAAATACCCCCTACCCTTTGTGGACACCCGTTATTAATTAGAAAAGAAATAAATTAATATTTTGATAAGCCATCCTTTGCAGCAATTAGAGCAGCAACTCCTCGTGGCATACTTTGAACACAGTTTAAAGCAATTTCTTTCAACTTTTCGTTATGGTTCCAATAATGAATAATTCGTTGTATTAGTTGAACCTTCGTAGCTATGTTTTCTTTTGCCAGTTCCCTTTTCAAACACTTCCAAACGTGCTCTATTGGATTCATGTCTGTGGAGTTTCCCGGCCAAGACATAAGTGGTATAGACATTTCTTCTAAGAATTTTTTGATTGATTTCATCCTGCATGAACACTTTTCTACCATTCGCGAACCATTCTTCCATCTGTGGAAGCAATCTTGTTCTCAAAACTTTCTTATATTGGTCTTGCCGCATGGTTCCCTCGACCATATTCAAACGTCCTAAGCCTTTTCCACTTATTACCGACCATATCATGACAGACACAGGATGTTTAACAGTTTTTACGACACAGTCATGATGGAACTTTTCGTTTTTGCGACGCCTAGCAAACTGTGCCTTATCATCCAGGATTTGAAAAGTTGATTCATCGCTGAAGCAAGTCTGTAGAAGAATAAAAACAGTAAAAAAAAACTAGAATGTTTTTAGCAACTTACTATTCACCACTCATCAACAGTTGAATCTTTATGAGCATTAGCCTAATTTAACCTTTTCTTTACCACAATCTTGGCTTTCTTACGGGTCTACGGCATTTGAAACCAAGATCATACAGGTTTCGCCTTACGGTACGAGCAGACACATTGTACCCTGCTTCTACAAAATTTGTTTTTAATATCGGCATGACTAGCCCTTCGAAATTTATCGGTATTGTTTCGAAGTAGTCTTTGTCCCCTGGGAGTGATAACACGTTTTCTACCACACCGACCTTTCCGCGCAGCATCTAAAGGCTTTTTGGAGTTAATTTTTATGTTTATTCGTCGTACTGAAGCTTGCCATATTCCACATCTTGCTGCAATCTGTCGTTGGCTAAACTCTGTATTCTTCAATAGAGCTATTACGGACGATTTTTGTTCTTGACTAAGGTCTTTATTTATTTATTTATTTATTTATTTATTTATTTATTCAGTAAACAGATACATTAGATCAAAATGTTACAGAACCACAGGAGGATCCTAAAACGGTTCTAACTAATACATTAAATCTCCTCTAACTAATAACATAATATAATCCATTCATAAAGTTGAATTTAAACAACAAAAAATACAATTAAAATTTAAATTTTACAAAAGAAAATCATAAAGTGTGAATTATTATTCATATTTTTTACCCATTTAAAAACATAATAATTTTAATTCATTTGCGGAATAGACAAAAATTCCAATTAGCTAGGTGGTCTTAAAATTTTTTAAGCTAATGCCGAACATATCTCGGTCACTTTGATTAAATATTTTGCATGCCCGAGAGATTGGTGAAGCAAGCACAGCTGGGTTGGATAGGTAGAACAAATTAAATCTTCTAACACTATTAGATCGAGGCACCTGAATGTTAATATAACTTAACAAATCTGGGCTATCAATGACACCATTGCAGATTTTATATAAAGTTGTTAACAAGCATTGATTTCTCCTATCCTCCAACGTACTTACTCCAGCCAAATCTCTCAAATGCTGTGTGGGAAAATCCCTTGGGCAAGAAAACCGATTCTTTTTATAATAAAAGTAACGCAAAAAATTATTTTGCATAACCTCAATCTTTTTACAATATTTTTTATTTAAAGGGTTCCAAATGAGTGAGCAATACTCGATTTTACTTCTGATAAATGAAAAATAAAGAATTAAAATTCCTTTCGGATCTTTAAAGAATTTAGTCGACCTTTTTATTAATCCCATCATTTTATAACACGAAGTTATTACATCATCAATATGATCATGAAAGTTGAACTTATTTTGTCCTCAGTCCCCTTACATTCTGATAATATAAATCAAACTCGTTCTTATTATCTATAATCACTAATAATATTATTAAACATCAAAACAACTGTTGATAAAACAAAAATGAAACAAAAACTCTTTCTTCTCATTTCAAAAGAAAAATTACTTAAAAATATGAAATAAAAATAATATTATTATGTATTATGTACATTATTAATTCTAAGAGAACCATAAAACTTATTGTTTAACACCTGCAAGAAAAGTGTCAAACTGAGCTTTTGTCGAAAACGAAAAAACTCTACTTCCATCAGTTTTTCTTAAATAGATCTTACCATTATTTACCCAAACAAATTTCCAATTTTCTTGAACTTTAAATTTACGCGCCATTGATAATAGTTTCTTTCTAACAGGTGTCAAAGCTTCATTAACATAAATAGGTGAACTTTGTTGCATTCCTAAGTGAGTAGTGTTAAGATCCCTCCTCACCTTTCTACACTTAAGAAACTCATTTTTATCATTATTTCTTAAAAACTTTAATAATATTGTAGGATATTCAATACCAGGAATCTTCCGAAGTTGAAAACAAGAATCAATCGCATCCCAGTTTAACTTGAAACCAATTGCAGTAGAAAGGTTCGTAACAGCGGCAGACAAGGTTTCTCCTTGCCTCACTGGTAAACCATATACCTCAACAACATTAGAACGATTTTCTTGCTGAGATAAATCAACTTCTTCCTTCAAAAACTGAATGTCCTTTTTTAAAACCTCGTTTTCACCTAATAGCTTAGTAATAATGTCCTGCTGAGTTTGTATAATTTTATTTTGTGTTTCAATGAGATTCTTATTATCCCCAATTTTGTCATTCAGTGAGACATTGATATTTTTCTCTAGATTTGCTTGACTCACAGCAATGTCGCTTATTTGTTTTCTTAAATCAACAAGCAATTCATGAATATTTTGTGTCTGGCTAGAAGTCCCAGACTGAGACTGTTGACTGCCGCTGTCTGATTTAATAGGTTTGGGATTTTTTTTTGAATCACCTGCCATACTAATGTCAGAATCAGAGAAAGTTCTGCTTTGACGTCTTAATTGCAAACAATTACCACAATTCCACTTTTCTCCCAAAATTTCAAATTCTACTTCGGAAATGTTCACACATTGCCAATGAAAGAAACCAGAGCAATTACAACACTGAATCTTTTCCAAGGAATGCCTAGAGATAACCACTTCACAAATTGTACATGAACTCATAGGTATTTCATCTAAATTAAACTTGGAAATCAAAAATTATATGCCAGAATTAGTGATAGGTAGTTTAAATAAAAATATTTCACCATAAAAGAAAAGAAACTAGACTTTTTAAAAACTATTAGAATCATTTATAAGACTGCATAACTTTATGAATGTATTAGACAATATGTCAACACTATAGACTGACCTTGAGCACATCTGCACTGTACGGAGTTCAGAACGCTACTGCTTCTTCATCTAAAAAAATTGCACCCAAATATTAATTGCCAAGTTTTCAATTTGTATCGCTTTAAAAATGTATAGCAATATAAATAAATATTAAATAAATATACACTTCAAGCCATTAATTACTTACTTTGACGAAATTGTTGCTAAAATTGGATAAATATAAATCGTACTCAACGTCACCGTGCACTTGAAGAATCTTAACCCAACTAATATTTGATAATTTATAAAATATCAGCATTACCGACTGAGTACAGCCATAAAAAATTATAATATGCTATTAGCCACGATACACTCACGGTATGTTCTTGCGCATGGGTGCTCGGTCACGCTCGCCACAGTGACGTCACGTGGCAGACAAACTTCTCAGCCAGGCATATTAACAGCATGTAAATTAAACGCATTATTGCAGTTTTAAGGCATGCGATTGGTTTTTAAAGCATATATTGGTTTCCCTGTGGCATTAATAATGCACAATTAATATATTATATATATTTATTTATAAATTATACGAGTACACAATCATATTATTATATATCACCTGTCACAGAAAGTGTTATATCTCTTTAAAAGGAATAGTTAGAAATAGTAACAGTAATATCAATGGTTATAGTTAGTTTATGTTTTGGAGTAGATATAATAAATAGAATAGAACGAAGTAATCATCATCAAAAAAGAGGGTGGGAGGCTAAGCTCCCTGATGCACTTAAGCCACTTAGTTGGGCCCATTGTGCGCCCCGTAGTTAGAAGCCTATTCTATTCTAGCAGGTTTGTGGCCCGCCAGAGATCTAGAATATTGCCAGTGCCGGCTCCCATAAGTTCCTCCGGGAGCAGCTCTAATTCTCCGAAGTGTCGGTGCCTGAGGGATGCCAACGCTGGGCATTCCAACAGGATGTGAGAGGCAGTTTCTTCCACTTCTCTGCATTTCCTACATATTGGGTCATCTGCGATGCCCATAGTGTGGAGATGTTTGTTAAGACGACAGTGACCGGTTAGGATTCCAGTCATCTCTCGGATGTCCCTTCTGTTCAGAGAAAGGAGTTTCTTTGAGAGCCTAGAACGAAGTAATAGAAATGGGTTTGTTATTTACGCATAGAAACATTTTGATACAAAGTTAAAAGGTAACATTTATTTTAGTTTATACCATTTTATTATCAGTAATTGAACAAGTTAATAAAACAAATGTTAGTATATTGATGCAGTTTATCAATACTTATATTAAAACATTTTCACAATAATATGTACCTAATAATACAACAAAAAATCCTTTCAAGCTAAAAGAAAAATAAACTATATCATTTTTTAAAATGTGTAAATTTGGACATTTCCTTTTCCATTTTCCTTTGGGAGTTTTTAAAACTTATTTTCCGATTTAGGTCTCGTAGCCTGATATATGTTCTAGTTCCACTGAGACACAAAGCCACCTCATACGGCATAGTTTTTACTACTTTAGACAATGTCCGTTCAGCTAAATCTTTAAAAATATTTTTATTTCTAGATAAGCATGTCCCATGCATCTGAAAAAATTCCTCTTCCATTTTCTGAGCAAATCCCCATAAATCATTATTTGGAATGAATAGGGATCCTCTGGAAATTACTTGCAGCCATTCTGGAATCTGGGGCACGTCAAACTCTTTTGTGGGCACACCTAAATTATATTTGTTTTTAAATTTATAAGCCACAAAACCAGCAATGTATTTTAGTGATTCAGTATGAATCTTCTCTTTAACCTCAAAATCATCCAATAATAGCATCATTTCACCCTCAGCGGTGTCTGTCTCTTCCAGATATACAGGTTCTGTAAATAGCTCTGGCGTAAACGGTTCCACATCACATTCATTGTCACCTGCAACATCATGTTTTTCAACCAAGGCTGAAAACATCTTTTGAGTTAAACAAAAATCTTCCTCAATATCTCCATTATACGGTTCACATGTGGCAGCTTCTTTTGGTTCAATAGTGTTCCTATTTTCAGTAAAGATAGCGGCTGAGTTTTTTCCGAGAATATACCATCTTAAACGATATTTGAAGTGTAAAGGAGAGGGGTGGTCATTTGGACCCCCCATTCCTCTAATATAAGCAAAAAAGTTCTCAAGAATATCTTGGTTTAAGCGAGAAGTTATGATATATTTCACATCATATTTATTTTTAAGATAATCATACATTTCTGCAAGGGGTTTATTCGAAAGTAATATCCCTTTTTGAAACTGAATAATTGACTTGTGTTTACCTACTCTTAATGACTTCATAACTTCAGACATTCTTGACAGTACATCTGTCTGAGTCTCTATATCAGTACCATATGCGTTCCGCCCAGGAGAATTAGTTGCAAATTTGGAACGAGAATTCATCAAGTCAAACCAATCATTAAACAATTGGACAATGTCTGAGACGTACTTCCAGTTGCTGTTTTTAGGCATAAGTCCAAGTTCTCCCGTGTATTTAATAGCTTTTGCTACCGAATTTGAGAAAAGTTGAACAGCTAAAGATACTTTTTGTCTCATAGAACCCTTCACATTAATATGCGTTTCTGTAAGTTTATGCGCTAATGTCAATTCTGAAGTCGAAATATTTAATAGAATACTAAAAAAATCCGCATTAATTACATTGCCATCTACTTCAAATCCGGTATCGAGCAAATGATTACGTGCAAGCTTTATAAGGTGAGGAATATCTGCATAGACAAATATTTTTAGAGAACTATCACTAGGATGAGAAAAAAAGCAGCTTTTTTCATGCCCAACATTTAATTGTTTCCATACAGAAATGTTTCCTGTACCCGTCACTAGTAATTGCTACTACTATAAAACTTGATTCATATAATTGAGATATTATGTTATTGAGGATATCTTTAGTCATGGGCTGATCAAAATCATAATATATAGGCTGCTTCCAGTTAGAAAATAGAGCTCTTATCATAACTGTCTGACAGGCTTTGTGAGACCCTATAGCTTGTTCAGTTTTTTTTGTCTATATCAATTTTATTTGAAACATTTGAAAACACATAATCGATTGACAGGACTGAAATCTGCTGCTTTTTCCCTCATAACTGACAAAACACTTTTTAAAATACCCTGACTAACATCAATATTTGTAACCCACTTTCTCAAAGTTGACATTGCGGGTAACGGAAAATTGTTACCTCTTAAATACCTATATGCCTTAATAATAATCTTTATTTGAAAAAAAAAAAATAGGTAACCCTAATATACAATAACAATACATAAGTACATTAACATTTATATTATAGGTATTATAAATAAATGTAAAAAAAAAAAAAAATATTAATTAATTATGAAAAAAAATGTAGGTACAACTCCAATTCCACTTTGAAAATCAACACATGCATATACCATTGAAAATCACAACATTACAGTATAAATCAATATGAAAGATATATCTAACGTTTTGGATCGATTCCAACAACTGGTTTTTTATTTGATTAATAATGATGGACTAGATTTAACTATATTGTAGAATAGAACTTTATTAAATAAATAAATAGGAAACCCTAATATAAGAACATGATAAGCATCATAATTACAATTTTAGATTTTTGTACACTTTATAATTATAATTTAAGATCGCTAAAAAATTACAAACTTTAAAATGAAGAATGAAAAATTGGACTATAGAATCACAGACAACAGCAATACAACACTATTATTTATTTTCTCTCACAAAGTCTGCTAGTTGTTGTTTAAAAATCCTTAAGGATGAACTCGTTTTGACAATATTAGGTAAATTGTTATAGTTCACAAAACCTTTAAAAAACAAAGAAATCATAGAGCACTTTTTTTTAGTTGTAGGAATGTAAAAATTGTTATTATGTCTTGTATCATAGTTATGACTATCAACATTGAAATTTATAAATTCATAAAAGTACGGTGGTGCCAAATTATGTAGAATTTTATATATAAAAATCATTGTTAGGTAGAACAACCTCTGAGAAACTGAGAACCACTGTAGAGATTGAAGCATATTTACAATTGGAGTATATCGGTTTGTTCGCAGAACAATCCTCATACCCCTATTTTGTAGTTTTTGTAGTTGGGATACTTGATTTAAATTAAACAAATAGATAACGGAAGAGCAAAAATCAAAATGAGGCTGAATAATTGAATTGAAAACTGTAACTCTGGACTGCAGTGATAAATTCCTGGATACTCTTGTAAAAAAATATCTTGTAAAAAAATATATTTTTTTACAAATTTTTTTAAACATATAATCAAAATGATTACCAAATAACAAAAGATTGTCAATATAAAATCCAAGATATTTTATGGATGTTACAATTTCAATTTTTTCTCCATTTATTTTAAGATTAATTTCATTGATATTAAGACATTTGTACTTGTATTTAGTCGTTATTATCATAGCTTTGGTTTTTAGAGTATTTAACTTTAATTTATTTAATTTTAAATATTTATTTATTTTAGAAAGAGCAGAATTCATTTTATTTATAGCATTCCATAAATCTTCTGCAAAACAAGCTAATAAAGCATCGTCTGCGAACATATTTAGAAAATCAACGTCTATAAAAAGATTCAAGTCGTTTAAATACAAAATGAACAGGAGGGGGCCTAGCACACTACCCTGGGGTACACCTACATGAATATTTATTACATTTGAGATAATATCGCAGACTTTGACTTTTTGTTTTCTATCCATTAGGTAGTGAGACAACCATTTGAACACCTCACGCTCAATACCATACCCCCCAAGTTTTCTTAAGAGAATGTCTCTATCTATGGTTTCAAAAGCCCTTTTTAGATCTATAAATACAGCCACTACATATTTATTATTATCTATTTCCTTTTTAAAAGTACATAATGCAAGCTGAAGTGCTGCTTCACAAGAACATTTTTTACGAAACCCTGATTGATTGTTAACTAAAATCTCATTATATTCAATGTGTTTTAAAATTTGATTATAAACTGCTATTTCAAGAATTTTTTCTAGAGGTGGCAAGGTATTAATAGGTCTAAACTCATTAGCCTTTATGGTATTACTAACTTTAGGTATGGGAACCACAGTACTAACTTTCAAAGCATCTGGCACTTTGCATGTCTTCAGTGAGGTATTCACAAAGTTTAATATCACATGCCCACAGACTTCAAAAATTTCTTTAAGAGTTTTTGAATTAAGTACTTCATATGTACTATTTTTATTGTCTAAAGAATTAACAATTTCACGCAGATCCTCCATAGACAAAGTTTTAAACTTTGACAAAGTAGGATATAAGTTATAGTTGCAAAATTTCCATTGTTCATCATTTACAATGCTTTCCACAATATCAGCTATGCTATCTATAAAATAATTATTAAATTTGGTGACAATTTCATTTTCATTTCTTTCTAAATTAGGCGTATTATTAATACCAAAATCAACAACATTTGGAGAATTATGATTTTTGCCATTTATCAGATTTTTTAACGTTTTCCACATAGATCTAGAGTTATTGCGATACCTATCGATTTTATCAAAGTAATACATTTCTTTTTTTGTTTTTAATAAATTTGTTACTACATTTCTCTGTTTCTTAAAATTGTCCCACTTTAAATTTCTATCTGCTCCCCTTGATGATACAAATTCCCTGTACATCCTATCACGTTTTTTTATACTATTGTAAATTTCATTGTCGAACCATG
The DNA here is from genome assembly GCA_958510875.1 of Endomychus coccineus. Classification (NCBI taxonomy): domain Eukaryota; kingdom Metazoa; phylum Arthropoda; class Insecta; order Coleoptera; family Endomychidae; genus Endomychus; species Endomychus coccineus. Next base: position 44,491,482 of record OY294070.1, read on the forward strand.
GAACATTGTTTTTATATTGATAACTCTGTACAGGGGAAACGTTATCTATTACGGCCTTACAATTATTTAAGAAGTTATGATAAATAAAGTTTACATCAGTTGAGTCCAAGTGCCAGTTACAAGTAATTAATTCAAGTTTAATTTTATCTAAGTTTGTAGAACTCATATTTCTATACCTTTTTGTAGATGTACTTACATTATTAAAATGTTTGCTTAAATTTACCGAGATTAAAGAGTGATCACTTATTTTAGGAGTATCGTGCACACAGCAAGTAGCAGAATTGTGATTCACTAGAACATAATCAATTAATGTTCCACTATCTTTTACTATTCTTGTAGGCTCATTTACCAGTTGCTCAATACCATATTGCAAGAGGATAGATTTAATTTTTTTTACATAAAAACTGTTATTCAAAAAGTCCAGATTAACATCACCAATTAAAATACATCGCTTCTTACAATTAAAAAAGTCATCACAGATGTTATCAAACTTCTCTAAGAATACAGCATCGGAACTAGAGGGAGAATGATAAAGGCATCCAATTTGCCACTCACATGAGCCAAAATTAACTTTAATCATTTTACACCATAAATTATCTTCTAACACGAAAGTTTTTACTACTGAATATTTTAAATTATTTTTAACATATATAACAACACCTCCAGTATGACGATTTCTTGAGTTGCATCGAATAAGGTTGTAGCCATCAATAATTATTTCAAAATCTTCAATTTCGTTTGTAATTCTAGCTTCGCTAACCAATATCAGCTTAGGTGCATGACATAAAATGTTTATTTGAATTTGATCAATTTTATTCAGCAAACTCTGAGCATTTAGATAAATAATGTCAGTGTTTAATAATATATTAGGGTACTTCACTGGTTTTTTTGTTGGCTAGTTATATTGAAAATTGTAGGTTTATTATTAATAAATTTGATCGTTTTTGATAGATCCCCATTTCTAATATGTTCATCAAGTTGAGATTTCACTTGTTTAAAATATGCTTGCTGAGCCTTAGTTTGATCAGCGGCGACCTTGATACCTGGAATTTTTACTGGTTTATTTTTTAAAATCAATTTAACATCATCAGCAGAGCCCAAGATAACTTTAATAGGTCGAGTTTTATTACCATAGAATTTCCCCAGTCTGAACATTTTCAGATTCGATTTATTTATGTTGCAATCTTCCAAAACTTTAAGAACTGTTTCTTTATCCTCCTTATTACGTTCAGTTTGAGTATTTTTAATAGATTCATTTATATTAAAGACTATTATATTGGAGGCTCTATTTTATCTGTCAAGCATTTCTGAGATAACATCTTCCATATCAGATATTTGAGACAACTCGGAATTTGCATTGAGGTTTGTCTTTTTATTCTCATCATTGAGGATTTTTTTTATGCTTTCTTTAAGTTCGGATACTTCTTTAATGAGGGCTGGAACTTTGAAGAATCCATCTTCACATTCTTCACAGCAAAATTTCAACTTCCTTTTTGTCTTCAATTGCATGCATTTAACTTCCGAGGCAGTTAAATTTCCACATTCAGTGCAACACATGCAAATATTTGTGTAGCATCAAAACGTCCACTACAGTTTACGCATTTCTCCATTATCCTTATATTTATATCAGGCACGGCACTGCTTTTAAAATAGCTAACTTTTGGAGATAAACCAAATCACATTTGCCAATGTTTTTATCACTGCTTATCAGTAGTACACAACTTTTTATTTTAACTAGTTTTTACATCAACGTTTATACAAGTATTACTATTTAACTATGTAGAAATAATCAAATCTACCGTTTACACAAGAATTATGCATTTAATTTAATTAAAATTATGCTCTACAGAGAGTACTCATAATTTCAAACATTTAGATAGGACTAACACTACGCAAGGATACAGCCGAAGCAATATCTTCTGCAGACCAATACACTCGTTTACCACTTCCTAAATATTTCATTTTTTTTACTTGTCCTGGAGTGAACACCTGTGATAATATTCCTTCATATTTCTCAACTGTTGCTTGCTCAATTTGTTGGGATTTCGTCTGGAGTTCACTATTTTGATTTTCCAATAATTCAATTTTCTTTCTAAGCTCAGTTATTTCAGTTCCCATCGACCTGCAAAAAATTAAATTATAAATATAAAAGTATTTCTTCACATTCACGTGTACATTAAATCTGTATCTGAACGAAATTTGTTACTATTGTTATATTATAATATTAACCTAATATTTTCTATACCGCAAAAAATATTCGCTAACACAATTGATAAAAAAATTATGAATTTACTCAATCGTGGACGCTGTGGACGGCTCCAGTTGTACATTGACAGTTTCAGTCGTTTTCATGTTAGTAACATTTTCCGGCATCGTTTCAAAAACATTGGTATCTGGTTTGTAAATAGTCGTAGATACCTTCAGAATGTTCTGAACTTCTTCTTGACGTTTTCGTTTAATCATACGCGTTTCTCGTTCCGCAACACTTGCAGATCTCTTGGCAATCACAGGAAGATTTAATGTTGGCACAGCGTTGGGCTTTAAATGGTGACTATTTTTTGGGGTATATTTTAATAATCGTTCTTTTAAAGGTATTCCGAAGCAGTCCTCGCCAAAATGGATTGAACATATTCGTGCTAAAATATTTCAACATAACAATAAAAAAAAAACTGGAATGTACATTTTTTTTTCATGCTAAAATAGTATTTTCCTGAAATAATAGCATACATTTGCTATAAAAATCGACTAATAACACGATCCTCTAGTACTTGATTGTTTAAATATTTTCCGGGTGTATAGATACGAAGATTATAATGCATCAAACATTTTGGAAACTTACCATTTTTTAGGTTTATTTTGTCTTCTCTTCGGCAAACATTGACCCATTGTTTTGACATATTAATGTCCTTAGGGAACCTAAAATACTTAATATTTGTAGCTTTTGTAACTCTGCTGTAATTCTTACATGTAGCCACGGCACAGTTTGACATTTCGATGTAGCACCTTGTATAGAATAAAATGATATTCAATTTCAAATCCACAACGAAAAGTAACATACAGTTCAATCCCGGCAATACTTTATTCTTAGATAAAATATAAATATTGAAAATTGCGAAAGAACATTTAAGTAACACGTGCGTGTTTACGGAACACAGCGACCACAACCACAGCGTAATGAACTCGCGCGCTGTCTGCCACGATACGTCATATGCGCGAGAGACTCCAATCGAGTCGATCGAGGAGCATACCGTTGTGAGTGTATCGTGCTATTAGCCAATCCTTTACAAAAATGTTGAGGTTTGCATAAACTAACACGTGTTAATTCAATGCAAAACCAAAAAAACTCAAATTTTATAAGTGAGTCTAATAATCTGGCCAGGGGGGACTGTGGAAACGTTTTAGTATTAATAGTAAAGGATGTCCCAAAATTAACCCAAGATTTGAATTAAATAGGAAACGCAGTTTTTAGTCTTTAAAATTGTTATTTTTTTATTGTATCATAAAGTACATAGGTTAGGGTTATTTATGGAATAACACATCGGGCAAAAGGCCTCCAACTCTTTGCTGGCACTGTAACGAACGGGTTGCGTTACGTGATTATATATAGAACTCTTTAATGAACAGAGTAGAATTCTCTTCGGCGAGGAAACTTTTCATATGATATTTAAAGATATCTGCCGGTCAATAAAACAGAGATTATTGATACTACCATTCCTGATATGAGATGTCACTATATATCGCGAAGTGGGAGGTAGTAGAACGGAAGTCGAAGAGAACTCATTGTGGTTTGTTCCTTTGTCTAGGTAACTCGAGATTTAGTAATTCATTGTCGTTAAATACATTTTCTTAATTTTGCTTCCGAAATATCATCACATCAGGCTATTTAATTTGATTTAGAATTGTTATTAAACGTCTGGATGTACAAAGCCTGATTGTGATAGTATTTCGGCGGATTTTTTATCTCGATTTGCCTAGGGGGGCAAGCCCGATCATTTTGCGGATAGCATATTTCAAAGAATATCATTTCCATCACAGCATTGATTGTTGTAACTTGTAAGAGAATAATCTATCGGAACGTAGGCAGGTTCTCATGATAATATTTCTGTAGTCCTTGTAAGTTTAATTCCGCATTGGCACATGCTACTTTTTTGTGATTCGTAAGAGTCGCCATTTTGTAATCTGATACGTAGTATTCAGAGCTGTCTTCGTCTGCATCGTGCTATAAATAGTATTGGGAATTCTCACAAGGTATTATTCAATTATTGCTTATTGAATTTTTAATTGTCAGGACTGCTGGGTTCACGTGAATTCAGAGAAGAGTAATACCTCAATTTGATGCAATTCAATTCAAGTTTCTAGATTTGTGCTAACTAGCAAATTCAACGTTTTGGTTATTTCTTTTCAATCACAATTTGATTATTTTTCTTTCTATCTCATTTATTTGTATCGTTAATTCAGTCACATATTATTGTTCAATTTTAAGTAATTCTTGTAATTATATAATTCTTGCAGATTAAATTATATTTTTGTCTAAATTTATATCTCTTCAAGATATCAATTTTGTTATAGTGTATTACATATTGGGGAAGATAACATTATCGGAGGTGGAATCATTTGGTTATTCCGGCCGACGGTGTTACTTGTCCTTTGATCTCAAGTCAGGTACTGTTCGTTCTTTGACATTACAGGGTTTGAACGTCTGAGGTTCCTTACCCCTTCACTCCAAGACGGTTTAGTGACTTTCCTGACAGGACCAGCTTCCAGTTCCTACGAGTTCCAAGGAGGGTAACATTTTCTTGTTGAGTGACCACTATTTCATTTTCTGATTTTGTTTTCACCAAAATTGTATTTCGCTAGATTTTTTTAGAGCCATTCGTGGTCTCTTTACTATTTAACTATCCATTCTTTCAATTAAGTAATTGAGTTAATTTCATAACTATTTACCCAAAATTCTTTATATACAAATTGATTTAATTTTGTAATTGTTACTTCAAAATTCCTTTTATTTATAAATTAATACATTATATAAACTGTAAATTAATTTTGTTAATCACCAAATTCCATCTGGAATAAATCAAATTGTTAAGTTGAACTTGTATTGTTTTTCTAATTTCCATCAACTAATAAACCATCTCGTGGTGCTTGTATTTTAGGCTGTGAATTCATTTATATTTATAGTTTTTCAGTAAGCAATTGGCGCTCAAACAATTCACCAGTCTAGAATCACAAGGCACGTTTCACTACGAGCCCTGAGATAAACTAATTCAAATTGAGCTAGTTGGGTCAATATATACTGACCCAAGCGGGTCCGTTTCAGCACATACGCACTCTTTTGTCGAAATTTTCCATGACCATTCTGCATAAATGTGGCTGAATTTCGTTGATGCAGCGTTTAATTTCCTCCTGTAATGTACGGGTGGTTATGGGGTTGTTGACATCAAATAACTCCATAAAAAGAAATCTAATGTAACGAAGTGCCCTCGTTCCTTAAAAGTTAATTTACTTCCCTGACTAAGAAGGAATAACATCGGCTAGCCTGAGATTTTAACGCATCAAAGTTTTGTACATCCTATGTATAAAAAGTTGAAGCTAACAGTAGATAAGGAAATTCATATTCAAATCTCCGCCGGCTGCCAGAATCTCAGGCCGCCTCTGACGTGTTATTTCTTTTGACACAAAAGCAGTATAAAAGAAGAACGGTTTCCTCACAGAGAGGATTGCAGAATCAACCGCCTGACCGTCCAGCTGCTCCGATTCCGATATTGTTATTACCGAGTACCGATTGTACAAATTAATACAACGCCGTTCGCCGCTCCGATACTTTGACCAAGTCCGAAGGTAAATATTCTACAACTAACTCCAGTTTCAGCTTACATCCCGTAAACCAAATAATTTATTTGTGTTGGGGAAAAACCGACTGTTTGCCCTCAGATCTCCTTTACCGTAAACCGAATAATCTATTATTTGCGTTGGGGAAAAGATCTGACATCCCTACAATTAAATGAACCTCTCGTAAACCGATCAATTTATTAATTGCGTTGGAGAAAAGACCTGACATCACTACAACTGAATAGACATCTCGTAAACCGATTAATTCATTAATTGCGTTGGAGAAAAGACGTCCCGTATACCGAGTAATTTATTATTCGTGTTGGGGAAAAGACCGGACATCCGTACAAATAAAGAAACCGCTCATAAACCGAATAATTTATTATTCGCGTTGGAGAAAAGACCTGACATCTCTACAATTAAATTGTAAGCTGTTAGTTCGGCCTGGTTGAATAGGACAGGGGAGGCTGGGCTGGGATGGGGTCTGATTAGGTCGGCGTGTTTGGGGAATATAACTTGTACAATTTTTTCGGCTGTGGACATTGGGAGGTTCGCCGGTGGAGAGGTGAGTTTGAGTCTTTTGGTAGCTATTTTGTACGCTCTGCCCGAAGAATCTTCTTCTAGCTCTGCGCATAGCAGCTTTTTTTTTTTTTTTTGCTCTGTTGATTTCGTTCCGTAGCTCTTTCTTAGCTGCTTTGTACTCGGAGTCTGCTGCATTGTCGTTGAGGGGGGGTAAATTGAATCTGTTGGCCCTCGACAGGAGTCTCCTCTTCCTCAAACAGATTTTCCTTTTTTCCGCGATGGATTGATTCCACCAGTATACTGGGGGGAACTTGGTGAAATTGCTTCTCAGTGGCATGGAGTTGTTGCATGCTTCTTGCAGAAATTTGGTAAGGTCTTTGTCGGTTTGGATTTGGCGGATGTAGTTCTCTATTGATTTGATGAGTTTGGACTTATCCAAAAGCTTGACATTCCATCCTGATGGGGATTTTTCCTTATTGTTGAGGGAAGTGGGGATGAATTCGAATGTTATATATAGGTGGTCACTTAATGTTTCATTTTCAAGAACCTCCCAATTGATTATGCTGTTTGCTAGGCGTTGCGTGGCAAATGTGAGGTCGATGATGGAGGAGGAGTTTCTCCTTTGAAAGGTTGGTTTGTTTCCCTTGTTGATGAGGATAAGATTACATTGGGCGGCCCAGTTCATGACCTTGTAACCCCTTTCGTCGTTGGTTATTTCGTCCCAAGCTGAGGATTTCGAGTTGAAATCCCCACTTACGATGGCCTCTTTCTTGGAATTTAGTATGTGTCGAGCTAGAGAGAGAAGGGCTGTTACAAATGATGCGGTGTGATCATTAGGAGAAAAATAGACACTGTATATGCGGAAATTATTCAGTTCTATCCATGAAAAGTTTTTTCCCTGTCCTGGTTTCTGGAGTGTAACGGATTGATTGTTCTTTCTTATTGCTGTGTCGTTATTATTGTCAGAAATCCATTGGTGCTGATCTGGAGGATCCTCATGGTGGGTTATAGTTTTTGTGTTGACTTTTCGGCATCTTCTGTCGCCCATTGAATGATCGGGTGAATCGCATTTGGGGCAGTAGGGATAGTTGGGGCACCATTTCGCTGTATGACCCGGGGCCGTGCATTTCCGGCAGAGTGTCCTGCGGTCCGGACCGGGACAGTTTAATTCAGAGTGAGTTGAGTTCTCCCAGCACTTATTACATTCTGATATGGATCGTCTCTCTTCAATTCTACTTGTAGACCAGCCTATATCATGATATTTGATATCTAGAAGGATTTTTGCTGTTTTTCCATCCGTTATAAGTGTGGCATTTTGGCACCCACCCCACGCTGGTCTGATAGAGGTGATGTCACCTATGTTTATGTTCACCATAGGGATTTTGTTTAGTTCATCCCTTATGTCTTCCTTCGTGGTGGTGCATTCTAGGTTTCTTAAGTGAAGGATTTTTTTGTGTCTGTTGGAAATAGAAGCGTTTAATTCTGGACATTTTTTGTTTATTTCGTCCTTGAGGACTTCTGCTTTTTCCTTCCCGTTTTGGACCTTCATGATTAGATCGCCGTCTCTTGTTTTTAAAATCAAAGAGATCTTAACAGCAAGAGAGGGGGCATTTACTTTCTCTTTTACAGAGTCGATGATCTCCTTAAAGTTGCGGCCTTTTGCTTAAATTATGATGGCTTCAACTGGAGTTTTGGCTATGTTGGGTTTTCGAGTAAGCGTTTCTTGATTGTTGCTTCTAGTCGAGTTGACTTTATCTGCGTATGTAGCGTTTATGGGTTTTTTGACGCCATACATTTCTATTTTGATATTGCCGTTCCTGGTAAGGTTTTCAGATATTTTCTTCACAATATCAATACCGTATGTGCCCATATAGCTATGATCTTTTTTCCAGATTGTTTAGAAAAGTATGATTTTATTGATAGAATTGTAAAGACATTCTACCAAAGGGGGATGCCTAGGGTTGTTTGTATCGACGATTGCATAATGGATGTTTCTGCATTGGAGGTGATCCTTCCTGTTACCGATCCTGGTGGAAGACGAGACCGTTATTATTCCTCCCGGTCCTTCCTGGGAGACTTCTTGAGGGTCAGGACCCATGAATTTCTGGAAGAATTTAAGGGGAAGTCCTTGCAGAACTGTGGTGTCGGGCGGAATGAAGACCACTAGGTCCCTATTAACGGGAGCGGTGAGAATGTCGTTGTCTTTTTCCATCTCAATGATCGAGGAAAATGCGTCTTGTGTCCATTCCCTATGGACAAAGGTACATAGGTGTTTGTACGATTTATCGTCTATTGACAGTTGCTCTTCGATGTCGAGATCTGGCTCTTCAGGGATGCTTGTTTGAGTAGAAGAATTTGCCGTGGAGGTGGGGCTATTTATGACGCTATGACTTTGGGTTGTAATGGTGTTAACTGTTTCTTCAGCGTCCTTTAATTGGGTTTCAAGGGTGTTGATCCTGTTTCTAAGGACAGGAATTTGTGTATTTTGAGACTCAGACTCATCTAGACGTATTTTGGAAGCGGTAACCCTTCCCTCTAGTTCCTCGGTTAGTTCTTTTCTTGCCCTTTTCGATAGGTCTAGAGTTTTGCTCAGGTCTCTGATATGTTGTTGAATGATGTCAACAGATTTTTTGACTTGCAGATGGACGTTCTTTGATGATCTTATGTAGGTCGTCAAGTGCTTGAGTTCATCCTCTGTTTGAAGGATTTGCTTCCGACATAGTTGATCTGCCTCTACAACGGCCTCTAGTTTGTTAGAGTGGCGTTTTTTGTGATTGGGGTTAATTTGAATCTGTTGTTTGTACCTTTGTTAGGGGAGGTTACTTTGGCTTTAAGGAGATCTGGGGACCTTTTCTCATTTGTGGGGGTTCTATAGTTGTCCGAATCTGTGGAGGTATCTGTTATGACTATCTTGGATGAGTATACCCCTTGTTTCCTGATTGAGCTTGGGAGTCTTTTGTTGCTGGAAGTTCTTCGACTCCATTTACCTTTTTTGATTAGAGGATTTTTTTGGGCCGAGTGCTCGTATGACGAGTCCCAGGTCGTATAGCCTTTGTTAATAGTCTCCAGTTGTGAAGAATTTGAGTTGTTGTCCGTAAGGAAGCCGTGATCGCGAGGGTTGTCATCGTGTTTTGTAGTGTTGGCAGTCGTCATATGACCGCCAAGGTGGGCCTGCTCCAGGATTATTCCATCGCCCTTACCATGACGGGAACTGGGGTATCCCGCCCCTGCTCCGTAAACTTCTTCACCGTTTGTTTGACTATCCATGTTTACCTCATGAGACTGTTGGTCCGCACTCCATTTACCTTTTTTGATTAGAGGATTTTTTTGGGCCGAGTGCTCGTATGACGAGTCCCAGGTCGTATAGCCTTTGTTAATAGTCTCCAGTTGTGAAGAATTTGAGTTGTTGTCCGTAAGGAAGCCGTAATCGCGAGGGTTGTCATCGTGTTTTGTAGTGTTGGCAGTCGTCAGATGACCGTCAAGGTGGGCCTGCTCCAGGATTATTCCATCGCCCTTACCATGACGGGAACTGGGGTATCCCGCCCCTGCTCCGTAAACTTTTTCACCGTTTGTTTGACTATCCATGTTTACCTCATGAGACTGTTGGTCCGCGGGAGCTATTTAACTTCACTCCTACCCCCGACCCTGCTGGCAACAGGGCCGTGAGCTTTCCCCTATCCGCCACCTGGGGACGCGCCTGATGGCAGTTTCAGATCTCTGCACACAGGAACCTAACCTAACCTAACCTTTTTTTTTTCTGTGGAGAGGAAATGCTTCATGCACACCCGGAACTTTGGGTCTAGCGTTCCGAGTAGTGCAGGACTCACCCTAATTGAGCATACCTGCTAAAACCTCTCCTATCTTCTCCCTAATCCTGGGACTGCGTAAGCATTGCTTCAAGATTTGGGATGCCTTAAAGATCCTACGATCTATTCGTCCAGTACTTTATCTTCCTCGTTTTCTTTCTGATTTATGATTTCTCTTATCGTATTGGATATAACTGTCCAGTTATATTAGGAAATTAACATACTTTCTACCAAGGAGTTGAGTGTTGGGAATATGCCAATTGTACTTCTACATTTGTGTCTTTCTGCTGTCGATTAGGACATTGTGAAAACGTGTGTTCCGGTGTATCTATTCCGTTGCAATATTGGCATCTGTCATCTCTTTTTATTTTGAATCGATATCTGTATTGTCCAAAGCATCCGTGTCCTGACAGGATCTGTGTTAACTCGTAGCTTAATTCTCCAAACTTGCGATTGACCCATTTGTGTATATTAGGGATTATATTGTAGGTCGATCTGCCCGAGGTAGAGTTGTCCCATCTTTCCTGCCATTTTTCTAACAGATTCTGTCTGGATACAATTTTGTCGATGCCTTCGTAAGCCTCTGTTCTTTCTAGAACCCTTAGGTCCATAGGAGGAGAAGATGAAATTACTCCTACAGCTTCCTCGGATACCGTTCTACATGCACAGGCGGCTCTAATGTTAACTAATCAGTCTTGCGCGTTCAGTTTCCTTCTGTACTTTGAGAATCTCAATCCTTTGAACCATATAGCGCACTGGAGGTGGCTACTGAATTTAGGAGAATTCTTTTGCTGGTTGACGGTGCCCCTATATTAGGCATGATTTTTGTCAAAGCAGAGACGACTTTAGCCATTTTGATTGTTTCCTGTTGGATGTGTGGTGAAAGATAGTTTGGAATCAATCCATATCCCAAGATATTTTATTGCGCTCTTGGAAACAATTGGTGTCTTGCCAACTTCTATGACTAGCTGGAGAGTTTTCTTTTTTGAAGAAATTACAACTGCTTCGGTCTTTTCTTCCGCAAGACCCAGTAGGTTGTTCTCTAGCCAAGATTTTATAGATCTAATTGCGCCCTCTGCTTTATGTTTGATGTCGATGAGGTCTCTACCGGTTACTACTAGAAGCAAGTTCCGGAAGATCCAGTTCGAGTACCTCATTATACACAATGTTCCAGAGGGAGGGACCCAAGATAGATCCCTGTGGAACCCCACTGTTGACCTCTCTCGCCTCCGCGGAGCCATTGAGATCCAGAATTATGGATCTGTCCGATAGGTAACTCATGAGCATGTTGAAAATGCCTCCTTCAAATCCAATGGAGATGATTTTCTGTACTAGAGACTTCCACGAGATGGAGTTAGATGCATTCCTTACGTCGAGACTAACGAGGCATCCTATTTTTCTAGATCTATACGCTCCTTGAAAAATCGGTTCCGTTCTGCATTATCTTATTTACGGCATCGATAGAAGATCTGCCTTTCCTGAAGCCGAATTGTAAATCGGAGAGAAAATTTAGATCTTCTATCTTCCCTTGAATTCTACCCAGCATAAGATGTTCTAACAATTTGCTCAAGGTATCCGTGATGCAAATCGGCCTGTAGGATGGAGGATCGGCTAAGTCTTTCTTTGGTTTTCGTAGGAGGTAAAGGTTGGCTTGCTTCCATCTGGGTGGGAAGGAACCCTCTGCCAATAGCGGGTTCATGATGTTTAATATTACGACGGGAAATTTACTTACGACCGCCGAAATGAGCTCGGCTGGGATCCGATCCGGACCCGGGGCGCTCTTGTTTCTCAATTTTTTGGAGGCGATCGTTAGTTCCGACTCCGTAAAGCGATCGATTTCGGGTGGAGTAATAATGTCCCGAGAGAAATCTTCATGGGTAGGGAATAATTTGGCATATAAAGAGATAATGTCTTTGTATTCCATATCTTGTTTTTGTCCGCGGACGCGGAGTCTTTTCATGGCGATTTTGAAGGCGTCTCCCCATGGATCTGTATTAATCTCTTCCCATAGTTCGCGCCACTTTAACCTTTTCGCCTTGTTTATTTCCCCCCTTAGAAGCTTCCTCTCGGCTTTATAATCTTCTTCGATCCTCTGGATTGATTCCGTGAGGGAGTTCCTATTTTTGTTGGCCCTGGTTAATAACCTCCTTTTGGAAATGCATCTTCGTCTAATTCCTTTGATCTGTTCATTCCACCAATACATGGATTTATGGTGCATGTTACACTTTTGTCGCAAGCCTCTTGGATATTTGATATCAATTCGTCGACTGAAAGGTTGGCCGTTAATTTTTTCCCTATTTCTGTAATAAATCTTTTCTTATCTATCTTCTTCGTGTTCCATTTTGCTTTGTTTGTGCTTTCCTTGCTTGCTGATTCCACCAGGCTGAAGCTGATGAGATTGTGGTCACTTAGTGTTTCGCAATCCTCTACTTTCCAATTGTTGATAAGACTCGCGCATCTCGGGGTTGACATGGTAAGATCGATGATCGACGCGGCGCCTTTCCTTTGAAAGGTAGGAACCTTGCCGATATTATTTATAACTAAGTTGTTCTGAGCCATCCAATCTGAAACTATTCTCCCTCTGGTGTCAAGAGTGTTTGCGCCCCAATCCGGGGATTTCGCGTTGAAGTCGCCTGCAATTATTATTTCGCCCTTCATTCGCTTCAACCTAGTGGATAGCAAGTCCAAATTGTGACATAGGGCATCGACCGGCACGTTGGGTGAGAAGTATACTCCTATCAGATGGATGAAGTTCATCTTGAGTATGATAAACACGGGACAGATTTTACAGGAACAATTTATTTTTCTTATCCCGACATCTAAACGGTCGTCGTGAAACCAGTCGATGCCTGATGTCAAAAACTTGTTTGGCTCCGACACTATTATTATATCCGCCTTAAGTTCCTGTATGTGGATCCTAAGAAGATCTTGGGCCGCCTTGCACCTATTTACATTGATTTGAAGAATCTTCATTATGGGGGAGAGATTGGGAGTTTTGTGAAGCTTCTGGTTTATATGCCTTTTTGCAATTGTAGTCGTTCACCTTGTGACCTCCCTTATCGCATATTGCGCAAAATGGAGTGTTGCTGCAGTGAGATGATATGTGGTCGGGCGAGGAACATGACCTGCATAGTCTAGATCTGTCTGGACCCTTACATTCGGCCGCTTTGTGGCTTGCTTCTAAGCATCTGAAGCATCCTTTGTTCATTCTCCTTTCTATTTTGCAGTCTCCCCAGCCGATTCTAATTGATTTAAGGCTCACCAGCTCAACTGCGGTTTCGCTGTTTGTAATTATTGTGGCGTTTTGAGAGCCCCAATTCGTCGGTCTTAGTGAGGTTAAATCATGGGACGAGATTTTGTTGTCCAACACTGCGTTAAGTGTTTCCAGGATTTCTTCCCTAGTCGTAGAAGCTTCTATTTGTTTCAGATGTATAATTTTTCTGTTTCTCTTAGATATGAAAGCTTCCTGACCGTCGATGTTGTTGATAACATTTTTGAAAATTTCGGCTTTTTCGCTGCCGTTTTTTATGCTCATCAGTATGTCTCCTTCTTTAGTTTTCTCGATCGCTGATACTTGGATATCCAGAGATTTGGTGTCGATTGCCGATTTGATCGCCTTCACTTGGTCCACATATGACTTGCCCTTAGATTTAACGATCACAGTTTCTACGTCCTTGGTGACTACTTTCTTGGTATTGGGATTTCTCGGGTGAGCGTTCTTAGCCGCCGACGCGGGTGTTCCATTCACGACGGCCGCGTATGATTTAGGATCATTTGCCGACTTATGAGAGCTTCCAAAAAGACAAATCTGTATGTCATGATTGTGGAATACATATTCTGCAATGTATTCCACCATCAACCTGCCATAAGGATTCATTCTCGGGATGGCTATCTTCTTCCTGCCCTCCTTTAGCGAAATATCCCTCACGCGGGAAAGCTTCTCATACATTGCGAGGGGGGAAGGAGTCGCGCTCCCTTTCAACTCGTCGGTGATACAGAAATGTATGTGTCTGACTGATTTTGTGGAGTCCTGCTCGAGATTGTGAGATAGAAAGATCTTCGAAGAGTTAACCGATCCAGGACTATTTGACGAGTCGGCTTTGGATATAGAGTTTCTTAAGGCTTTTTTCATTTCCTTTACTTCTTCTTGTAATTCGAGTATAGTAGGGTCTTCAGCAGGAAATTTGGCTCTCCTTCTGGTGTATCTCCTTCTGTGTTGAAGGAGGCGTTTTCAGGCTTGCTCTATATCTCCGTTCCACCAGTATGGAACCTTGCGCGGTGTCATGTTTTTGGAGGTCCCAGTGGATTTTTGGAAAGCCTCGAGTAATTTCTCATATGCTCCTGTATTTGTAGCCGTTTCCATTGACATTAGGTGTTCTCTGAATTTCGTCTCATCAAGTATTAGTTTTTTTGGAGTATAATATATTCTGTTCGTTGTATCCGTGATGTTGAAGTAGATGTGGCCATGGTGCGTAAACGGGTTTTCATGTGCAATTCGCCAATTTCTTATTTTATTAATCACATTATCTGGAACCAGGGTTACATCTATATGTGTGCTGGAGTTTCCCCCAATAAAAGTGGGGTCTCCAGTATTTGCCGTTGACCAGGATAGTTTGTTACGGGTGACTAAAACGGTTGGGTGCCACTGTTACGGTGACACACCAAAAGATGTTACAATGCCTGGGTTTTAGTATGCAAATGATTTTCAACTGTATTGATACTAAAATTTATAATTGATTTATCAGCCAATGTCAATACCAATTATTTACCAGGAATTCAATTAACATAAATCAATCAAGCCGTAAAATAGTCTTACTTGCCAGTATATATGCTCGCGGAATAGCTCAGTGAGGCTGTAGGTCGTGAGTAAATATATACTTGGACAACAAAAATGTATATCGCGCCAACCCCTTTTAGGCTGTCACTAGCAAGCAAGTTTTGTCCAAATTTGATAAAACTGGGGTCAATTCAGATTTAAGTTAACACAGATGATAAACTTGATTTCTCTATACTCCCTATTTTTGTGATAACAAGTCAGAATAAAATGCAGACAATGTTAATATATTATTGTTTATTTTCCAAACAAAACAAATATAACCCAATACACCACAATCGACTACCCTGTAGCCGAGCAGTAAACAGATATCAATTACAAAAAGGTAACTACATGAATTTAAATGTCAAAGAACACAATAATACATATGAAATACATTCATTCACGAATGCAGTATACAAACAAAACTTCATATATTGTTGAGTAGGGAGCGCGGTTCACACTCTTCGAACACTCGGTGTTGATAGGGAGTGCTATTTACGCTCTTCTTCCTATTTTTGTAAATAAAAATTCAGAAGACGAAGTATTTTTTGAGGAGTTTGATTGAAGTGAAATTAAACGTGTAACTTGCTCTGATGATGATGTATTGATTATACTGTACAATTTACTTGAACAAGATGTTCTCTGAACGAAGCTTATATCTAGACTAGTTATTCCTTATTTTCTATCTTAAAAGTAACACAATAATGACTGAGGGTCTGTCTAACATTCTACCAGGCCTTGGTGAAAAGGAAATACACTTGCTTAAACTCTACGGATACAAAAAGGTCTTGGGACGCCAGGTTCCATAACTGTTAACAACCCTACATAAACATATTACTAGTTCACAGAACTATGCAATAACGGTGAAGGACATCTGAAAATTAAACTTAAACCAAGACAAAGTTAATTTTTAAGCTTCAAACTAAAATGAACTATTGAAGTTCTAAATAAAATATAATTCACCAAAAAAAAAACACATAGGTACGCCTCCTCATGATATTATTAATACTTGCGTTATTCCTTACAGTCATTGCCATCAGAGTCTAGAGGCAGTGGCGAAATTTTTTTTTACACAACGTTTAAACTCCACTCGCGGTTCTCACTGACACAACCCTAACTATTCCGTCAGCCCCAGGTTGAATCGAGATGATCCTACCGAGCTTCCATTTCAATGGTGGTATGTTATCTTCTCGCAAAATTACCAAAGCTCCTACCTTGATATTATCGGTATTTCCACTGCCATTTTTTGCGTACAGTAAGCTCATTTAAATATTCCTTCTGCCATCTAGCCCAGAAGTGTTGCTTCATTTGTTGAGCGTGTTGCCAGGCTGATAGTCTGGTTGCTGGTATATGTCTCAGATTATTTTCTGGCATGTTTGTTAACGAGTCGCCAATCAGGAAATGACCGGGTGTTAAAACCTGTAAGTCATTAGGATCATCGGACAAGGGAACTAATGGACGGGAGTTCAGAATACCTTCAATCTCAGTTACCAACGTTAAAAAAGTTTCAAAACAAAGTAGAGTGTCCCCAATAACTCGCGACAGATGATATTTGAAAGATTTTACCGAGGCCTCCCATAAACCTCCAAAGTGAGGAGAACGTGGTGGTATAAAATGCCACTTTATATTGTCATTTGCTAAATCATTGTTAAAGAAGTCATTCGTTAGAATCTTTTGACACTCATCGATTTCGCGTTTGGCAACCACAAAATTGGTACCGTTATCCGAATGAACATGTGAGGGCTTACCTCTTCGCGCTATAAATCTACGCAAGGCTGATAAGAATGCTTCAGATGTTAAGTCCTGAACCAATTCAATATGGACAGCCTTTGTGACGAAACACACGAACATACATACGTATATTTTATCCTTTTCCCGATTGCGTCTTCGCTTCTCCTTTATAAAAAAGGGTCCACAAAGATAAACTCCAGTATTGGAAAACGGGCGTTCAAAACTAACTCTACTAGCGGGAAGATTACCAATGGGATAATTAGGGCATATCGGTTTGACACGAAAGCACGGGACGCATTTATGTAATATAGTTTTTATAGTATTACGACCATTGATTATCCAGTAGGTTTCCCGAGAAATGCTAAGAGTTGCCTGAACACCGCAATGTTTATTTTTTAAATGAATATCGCGAATAATTAGCTTAGCAACATAGTGCTTCTGTGGTAAAATGATGGGATACTTCTGCGAATAAGGTAAATTAGCTAATGCAAGCCGGCCACCGACTCGAAGAAGGCTGTTCTGGTCTAAGAATAAGTCCGTTCTTAGACCAGAACGGCCTTCTTCGAGTCGGTGGCCGGCTTGCATTAGCTACATAATTTATTTTTTATATTATTTCCAGATTGCAAATTGGCAATAGTCTTCCCGAATTCCGACTGCTGGATCATTTTTAAAATAGTTGTGGCTGCAACTTGCAGTTCATCTACTGTTAGTTCACCGATTCTCTTGTCCTTACGGTTAAAATAGTTGTGTATGAACCGCAATACGTACGCGATTCTGCGCTTCATTTGTGTAAAGGATGAAAAATCTTCAAATTTTATCACCTGTGATCGGGTATCCTTAGCAGTAATAAACGAAATTGTTGATAATTTGTCATTTGAGGAATTTGACTCAGTTGATGCTAATTCGTTGTTTGGTATAACTTTCCGATACGTACTATCATCCTTCAGTTCCGGCCATCGACCGTCATCATTGCTAAGCCATGGGGGTCCATATTGCCACATAGTACAGGTACATAATTCTGAAGCAGACATACCTCGCGAAATTACATCGGCTGGATTATCGTGCGATCTCACATGTCGCCATTGAACGTTTTCACATAATCTATGAATCTGAACAACCCGATTGCGGATAAAAATATCCTTGGGTAAGTCAGCATTGAATAAATGAGACTTCGGTTTTAGCCAGCCAATCACGATGGTTGAATCTGACCAAAGCACGGTTTTTTCGAAGGATATTTGTTTCAATGCTAGGGCAACCGTCTGGTATAAGTTTGCCAGTAATATTGCTGCGCATAGCTCTAGGCGAGGAGTGGTTTGATACTTTATAGGAGCGACTCGGGATTTCGAACAAATTAAATGCGCTGAGTATCTGCCGTCTTTGCCGGCAGACCTAACATAGATACAGGCTCCGTAAGCTTTATTGCTAGCGTCACAAAATCCATGCAATTGCAGAGAGTTGTTCTCTTCGGATAGAACGAACCGATCTATCTTTATCTGTTCTAGAGACTTCAAATCTGCCCTATACTCGAACCAAGCTGTAGCAATATCGAGTGGTACTGATTCGTCCCAAGTTATTTGCAATTTCCATAGTTCTTGCATCATAATCTTCGCTCTAACGATAACTGGACCAACTAGTCCCAATGAATCGAACAATATCGCGATTTCCGATAGCATTGTTCGTTTCGTAATCTTTCTGGGTGATTCAGCTATGTTCACTGTGTATTTTATAATATCGTGTTTTGGATTCCAAAACATACCCAGGGTTTTTATGACCTCATCGATATTCAAACTTACATGTGCCTCACCTTCGAGTTCATCTAAGTCCTCAATTAACTTATATTTATTCGATGCCCATTTTCGGAGATTTAAACCGCCTAGCCGTGTTATTTTTATAAGTTCATCGCGTAGCTGTCTTCCCTCCTCGTATGTACTTGCGCCCGTGAGATAATCATCCATGTAAAAGTCCTCCACTAATGCTCGCCCGCCCCTTTTATATAAATCGTTATAACTGTTTGCTAATTCAGCTAAGATTCTGGTAGCTAAAATGGAGCCACACGCCGTTCCATAAGTTATGGTGTTCAAACAGTATATCTTCAGAGGCTTGTTTGCAGACTCTCGCCATACAATTTTTTGATATTTTCGATCGTCTTGATGTATCAAAACTTGGCGATACATTTTTTCGATGTCCGCGATTAGGACGTTCTTATGAGATCTGAAACGTATCATTATAGAGACTATTTCTTCTTGTATATTGGGACCGACCATTATCGTATCATTTAATGATAAACCGGAAGATGTCTTGCCGATGCATCGAATACGACTCGAAGCTTAGTTGTTTCACTAGCTTCCTTAAAAACCGCGTGATGAGGCAAAAAATAACCATCTTGTATAGGGGAGACCAGGTACAAAAGTAACACTTTGTACTTTTACCTTGATTTCTGGCTAGGTTTTAATATTGTCATTAAATTAATATAACCATATATAAATTCAGTTTATGTTTTTTACACTAGTAGCTCGGTTTATTTTATTATGGTGTGTTTTATATGAATAACAGAGAGTTAAAAAAAATCGTCAGTTGTTACTTTCGACCACGTAGGCAGGTCGAAAGTAACACGGTGTGGGTCGAAAGTAACAAGACAAAGAGGTTGGTAATGAATACAATATTATACAGAGTGGTCCAACGAAAAGTATGCACCTAGCTTTTCTCCTTTGTTTAGAATTGAAAGCAAAAATGCTCGGACACGTGGAGTTTGCTTTTGAGGGGGACACATTTTAGACATATTTTTCAACCTGTGCCTTTAACGCCCTAGCGAGGGGGCGTCACAACCCTAAAATTTTAAATGGAAAGTGGGGTCGAGTGATATATCATTTGAACGGGCACAAAATTATCTTTCTAATGATACTTTATTTGTTGAAATTTACTCAAAACAGTTAATGCGAAAACGGCTTTAAGAACATTAACCCGATAATTTTGGTATTAATGAAAAATACAAATAAGTTTTGGTTATTAAGAATCAAAACATTTACAATTAGTAGTACTTACGTTTCAATGTTTGTTACTTGTAACAGTGCTTTGTAAAAAAAGTAAACAAGCTGTTAAATTGATTTATTAAAACGTTACTTCAACAAGTGTTGAAAATGTGACCCACTTGCTTCCATACAATAATACAGATTTTGTTCAAATCTATTTCCAACATTTTGTAGCATATCAGGTGTTATGCTTTTGCATTGTGCTGTAATCCGTTGGTGAAGATCTTCTATGGACTCGGGCTTCGTAGCAAAACATTTATTTTTCAAGTGTCCCCATAGAAAAAAGTCCAAAGGCGATAAATCAGGTGACCTGGCAGGCCATTCAATTGGGCCTCTCCTTCCAATCCACTGTCCGGGGAACCGGTTATCTAAAAATTCTCTTACAGGAGCAGCATAGTGCGGAGGTGCTCCATCTTGCTGGAAATGAAGCCGATCGGCATCATGATTTTGGTCGTCTTCTATTATCTGTGTTATGAAAGGATCAATTGCATCGTCAAGCACGTTTAGGTAGACTTCACCAGTTAAATTTCCAGGAATGAAAAGTGGTCCTATGATATTATTTTTTGAGGGTATTGAGTATGAACCTCACGGAATAAATGTGGGTTACTGTCATCCCAGTAACGGCAATTATGCCTATTCACAGCTCCATTCAAATAAAATGTACATTCATCGGTAAAACAAATGTTGAACAATAAGTGCGGATCTTCAATTAAACGCTTGCTCATTTGTTCACAAAATTGCAGCCTTCGATCAGGATCATCCTCATTTAGTTCCTGTACTAATTTGATTTTGTACGGATGAAATTTGTACGCTTTTAAAATCCGTATTATGGATGAACGGGAGACTCCTGAGGCTTCAGCTAGTTGACGGGTACTTTGAGTATGATCCAATTGAACATGCCCCAAAACCGCGACTTCCACAGCTTCATTTCTGATGGGGTTCTGCGGCTGGTGTTTCACATTACAAACAGATCCGGTATCGACAAACTTTCTAACTAACTTGGCAACATACGAATCATTAACATTTTTATCCGGAAGACTGTCCTTAAACAAGCGAGCAGTTAGTCTAGCACAACTATTATTTTGAAAATAAAGTTTAACAATTTCGACTCGTTCTGGAATGGAATAAACCATTTTGTACAGTGAAATTAAAATAACTTCAAAAGCGACCAGACTGAATCAGTGATGGGACTAAAATAACAGTTTGCCTAAATTCTTTTCTTACACTTATTTGCAGTTTTTTTCGACCAAAAACACAAACGATAAATGTTTTTTTTTGTGATGAACAAAAAATTACATTGAAATGTTGCTTTCGGTAAAATGAAGTAATTTAGAAATGATTGTAGTTATTCTGATTCCTAATAACCAAAACTTATTTGTATGTTTCATTAATATCTAAATTATCGGGTAAATGTTCTTAAAGCCGTTTTCGCATTAACTGTTCGAATAAATTTCAATAAATAGGGTATCATTAGAAAGATAATTTTGTGCCCGTTCAAATGATATATCACTCGACCCCACTTTCCATTTAAAATTTTAGGGTTGTGACGCCCCCTCGCTAGGGCGTTAAAGGTACAGGTTGAAAAATATGTCTAAACTGTGTCCCCCCCAAAAGAAAACTCCACGTGTCCGAGCATTTTTGCTTTCAATTCTAAACAAAGGAGAAAAGCTAGGTGCATACTTTTCGTTGTACCACTCTGTATGTTAAATCAACAATTATTTATTTAAAGACTTTGTTTAATACAAATCAAAAACACAAGTAAACTTCTTCATTTTAAATGCTCAAAAATTATATATTAAAAAAAACGAATCAATAGAAATTATTCTTAGCTTAAGTAAAGAGATCAATTATTATATTATGTTAATCATAATCATTCTTTTATAATCAGACTATTCAGTATTATTCTCCTACTCAGACTCACAATTATGGCACACATAGTTCCTATCATCGTCTACGCATTCCGCATGGGACCACATTCTACATTCGATACATTGTATCCATTGTTCATTTGGTCGACTGTTGCTAAAAGTTTCTAAGCATACGAGACAGAAGCATTCGTCGTAGTCAGATTTATTTTCCTTGTCTTTAGGTGCCTTCTTGGCCTTTTTTCCTTTTCCCTTTCCTTTTGTAGATATCAATTTCCTCTTACCTTTACCAGTATCGGTTTGTAATACCGTTTTCTTGGCTTTATTTCTTTCGCGGTATTCTTGTTCAATTAAGTTTTTTTCGGGCGTGTCCGTCAGTATTGCAGTCTTACGTTTTTTACGACCTTTATTTGTTTCAGTCCTCGGACCCGCTTGTGGTAAAGGTCTAAGATCTTTAGGTGTGAAGAAATTGAACGGCTGAGTAGAATTTGTTCGTTGAAGTCCGCTAGGTCCTGGCACTGGTGATTTGGATCTTTGATCAAAAACTGAGACAGCTAACAGAGAATCAGTCTTCGCAGAGATCGAGTCCGATAAATTTTGAACAGCCGGTGGTTGATCATCATTGCTGTCTGTGCGCTGATCAGTCTGGTCAATTGATGTTGGAAGATCACCAACTGGAGTACCAAGATTAACTTGAATGGAGGACGTTGCATCAGAACTGGTCAACAGATCATTTGGTGAAATTTGACTGTTAAGTTGTAATGGCCGGTCAGTCACAGATGATGGCGCGTAGTCAGCAGCAGTAAAGATATTCCTATTAAATGGATTTATGCCGGTACAGGTAAATCCGGCAATTGCATTTCTATCAGTTACAGAAAGAGGAAATGCTTCTTTGACTTTCCCAGGAATGTAATGGATAGTCATCGTTCGACCAGGATGATTTCGCATCCAGTTGTCTGTAGCTGTGTTTATCATTTTCTTGAATGGCCCAAATACTGCTCTATCCAGAGGCTGAAGTTTGTGCGTACAATGGGGTGAAAACGACAGCATTACTATTCCATTTTCTTTACAAAAATCTAGAGCTTGGATAGATATATGCGATATATGATTGTCGAGCAGTAACAAGCATTTTTCATCAACTGTTGGCTTGACTTGTCTTTTAAAATGTTGTAGGAACAGTTAAAATTCTGCATTCTGCATCCATCCACTAGCATTGCCAGCTCCGGCACAACCAACAGGACCCTCAAGTATCATGTGGTCTTGGAATCGTTTCAATGGGAATACGAAAAAAGGAGGTATGTGTCCTCCTTGAGCATTAATCGCAACAGCAACAGTTACTAATCTTCCACGTTCTGCTGAGGTTACTGCACCTACTTGTTTAGTTCCTTTTTGAGCTACAATCTTGCTGGGTTTTTGGACAGTGGTCACCCCTGTCTCATCCATATTCCAGATATCTTTTGGCTCAAATTTGTACCTATCCATTATCTCAGCAAGGTTATCAGAAAATTTGCTCACATTATGTTCGTTGAAACTCAGACTTGTTGCTTGAGGAGATCTCAAAGAGAGGCTCGGGTGTCGTTTTAAAAAACCCGTCAACCATTCCTTACCAGCCATTTGGTGCCACCTTTCAGGGAATGTTTTTCCATTATTAATCGCCAACTCGTATGCCAGTTTACGTACTTCAGATGGAGATAACCCAAAATAAACTCTCGAGCACTCGATTAAATAGTCGCGTAGAATTAAACTATAAAACGCGTAGTACTAATGATCAGCCCATGACCACACGTATACAGACCATCGAAAGCAAAGTGTTGCAAATAGAACAAGCGATTGATGTCATCATCAGGACTACGGGTGCTACGCTGAAGATATCAAAAAAAGCAAAAGGTGAAGCCGCCTCATCTCATCATCCTTATAAAAGAGCTCCTACCACCTCACCACCACCACAAAAGTTATTAGCTCCGACAACACCGATCGACCCACAAAAATGATTAAGGGTAAAGCGCAGGTGGTTGATGAGCTTCATAAGCCTGTTCGAAAGAATTTTAAACGTCGCAGAACAATCATAAAAGGGTTGGATGACTTGTGGCAAATGGATCTTGCCGAGATGGGTAATTATGCACGCGAAAATCGTGGATTTAAATATATTTTGGTGGTGATCGATTGCTTCTCGAAATTTATATGGACACGTCCGCTGAAAACGAAATCAGCCGAAGAGGTTCGGAAAGCGGTCTGTTCTATATTGCTAGAAGGGTCACATCGTACGCCTAGGAACCTGCAAAGCGATCAGGGAAAAGAATTCTTCAACAGGCACTTTGACGAGCTAATGAAAAAACATAAAATCAACCATTATAATACGTATTCTGTGAAGAAAGCCGCCATTGCTGAACGCGTCATTCGAACGTTGAAAGAAGCGATCTACAAGCAATTCAGTCTGAGTGGGAAATACAAATGGGTGGATACACTCCCTGAAGTCACCGAAAAATATAATCATCGTAAACATAGAACTATAGAAATGGCTCCGTTTAATGTTACGAAACAGAATGAAAATCGCATATTGAAGCAATCTTACTCGCACATTAAGTTGGCCCTGCCCCACAAATACCACGTAGGGGATATTGTGCGAATAAGTAAAGCTAAACATATTTTTGAGAAGGGATTTACGCCCAATTGGAGTGCGGAATTATTTAAAATCATCAAAGTTAAAATTACCAACCCAGTCACATATCTACTAGAAGATATGACCAACGCACCAATCAGCGGCTGTTTCTACGAGGAAGAATTACAGAAAACCAAACAGCCAGATGTTTATTTGATTGAGAAGGTGCTTCGAAAAAAGGGTGATAAAATGTATGTAAAATGGTATGGTATAAAAGAGAAAAGTTGGATTGAAAATTCTGATGTTGTATAATGTACTGCTGCTGCGCATGTCTTCCTAATAAAATATTTGACTGGTGGTTCAGCCCAGTGGAAGTCAAATAATCGAATCAGTCTGCGTGAAAATGTCTTTGCAATTATACAACAGTTTTGTTCATAATGTACTTACCACCGTGTACGATGCAAAACAATTTATAAGTGTAGTATGTCCTCCAAATTTGATGGAAACCCTTGAAGAATTACAATTACCATCTAAAAATTGGATAATCGCCGGAGAATTTGTAACGTTCGTTATTGGGGCTGTGAAGGAATGCGGTTATGTGGATATTTTCTATTTTGGAGGAGATTTCAACCCACCCGAAAACGATTGGGAGATAATTGATATGAATGTTGAAGGCTACTTTATATACGAAAATAGATGGAAGAAATTTATATTACATCAAATTCCTGGTATAACCCCAAAACCTAGGTCCTATATACTTGATTGTTTCAAAGTGCTACATGAAATTAATGTCGATTTTTATCGGATCGCGCTTCTGCCTTACCGCTGTGAAATAATGGATCTACGAGGGATTCGTAGAGGAACTTCTAATAAAACTTTCTTCTCTGACTCATACATAGTCGATGGGGGACGCAACCAACACCACAAATTTTCTTCTCCCCCCACACTTCAAGTTTTATGCTTCGATGTTTTCATCCAAACTTCCAATCAAATCAAAGAAATATGCTGCTAATGACCTGCGCATGTGCAAGTAAATATTTTGTGTGTGGGGGTTAGGTTCTGGTGAATCGAACAATCCAGAACAGTTTTAATAAGATGTTGTCCCAGGCTAGTGTTGGTGAAGATAGCAGTAGCAGCAGCAACTGTTCTGAGTTAGATCATATTTTAGAACAGTTCGAGATGAAGGCAAAAGATGAACCATTCCTATTAATGAATACAACGTACCCGTTGGTGGGGGCAATTTATGAAATCAAATGTGGATTGAGTCCTGTACGGACCTTCTCACCTACAATCTCACTCGTTCAATACGTTCAAAATTGCAAACTCAGCTTTAGCCTGCTAGAATGGATCGATTTAATCGATATCTTTCGAGTGAAAATCATCGAGTTCTTCGCAAGTTTACAATCAGATTTCGATGCTGCACCCATATTATCTGATGAATACTGCCAAATAGTCCAACTTGTGTACTTCAATAATGTTAAATTACTTCAAGTTACAAAGCATAACATCCATGTGAAGTGCTATTGCATCGAGTGTCTTTTCTAGAACATTTTGGATTTTCCACATACTATCATAATGTTATTGATATGATTAAAAGTATGAGAGACCCACAGCAGCAGCAGCAGCCCGATGAAATGGCCCTCTTGTATTGTTTCATCGGTATTTCGCTCGACTGTTTATTAAGCAATACACTTAGAGAAATGTTATTTTTCTATAAGAATAAAGTTCTGTATGATTTAGAACAATAAAAGAATTGATGCTATAATTTTTTGGTTTTATTAAAACACCCAAACTTCCTCATAAAATATTTTATTTTGGAAAAAAGTACATATATAATATAATAATAATAACTCATAAAAATCTTAACCTATAATTTAAAACAAAATACATATATCTTAATAATTGAAAAAACATAAAAAATCTTAATTCTAACCTAAAGAATAATGGCCATAAGGTAGGGTGCTTGTTTTGTCCCCCAATATTACCCTTTTATTATCAAAGGGGCTCAAACAGATTTTATTTTGCTCTATGGTGTATAGCTTTAAGTCAAAAGAGCGGATAGATCTCTGCACGCGATACATTTCTATGTTCTCTTCCAGACATCTAACATAGTTTTCGAATGTAATGGTGTTTCGTAAGACATACTCGCGCACCCCTTTGGCTTTCTTTGTGACGTCATCATCGCGATTTTGATTTTGAACAGTGAAGCTGTACATTTTTGCCCGCAAACCAACGAACTTATCCATGAGGAGCCCTTTATTCTCGTCCTTCATTAAGCCTACTACTTTTTTGTTGACCTGTGGAATCTTAAAGAGGTTGTCTGGAGCATAATCACTTGTGTCAAATTTCCCGATATTTCTATTTATAATTGACTCATAAATGTCATCGTTTGTAATAATGTGATAAATCAAACTGTCAGTGTCGGTGTAACATAATCGCATCAATCCAGGGTCTTTATATAATTTTAACATAAAGCCATAATGAAAATTATAAACACAAGTTTTGGAAATGTCCAAAATAGACATCCCCACATAGATGGGTTTGTTGAATAAAACTTCTAATTTATTTTGTTCTATGGCCACCAAATTCTCCTCAAATATCTTACTGCTATTGAAATTAGGTTGGGAAATATAATAGCGAGCCCCATAGGGTCCATACCATTTATTAACTAATCTAACTAGTCTATGCTTTCGTACATTCTCCATAGATTTACCAAAAATTGCGTTTATCAGCAACTTGAAGAGAGCTATTTCAAACGCATTCTTAGAAGCTGCCCTCAATCTAGTGTTAAGATCTATGTAGGCTTTAAGCCATGGGGCTTGCTTAAATTTCAAAATCCTGTGGACTTTTTTCAGCACCATCCCCAGCGCCAAACATTGTTTTAAATTTCGATAGTGAATGATGTATTTAGTTTTATTGTGGAGAGTTGTTAATAATTTAGGTAATTTGCTGTTGGGTGGTGCTGTATGTGTCGGACAAAGAGGGAGATCTTTGTGTAGATCATGTAGTTCAGGTGGGTATTCTAAATCGACTTCCAATATGTAGCCAATTGGACTTTCGTCTAAGACGTTTCTGACGTCTACATCATCGAGGTTTTCAACCCACTCGAACCCATCATAGGGTAAATATTGAATCATAGCCCACCCATATAGATTGCACACATCGAAATACATTAAATAACTATTTTCTTTTTCGGGATCGTGATTATTCATGTATTTATTGTTGGCCTTTGCGAATCGATTACTGCATTGGCTCACACCTCCACGAATTCCCTTCTCCACAAATAAGACCATATCGATGTCTTTTAAATATTGCAAAGACACATTTGTATATTTTAACATACAGTCCCACGTGAAGGAGGGAACCGTGAAATAGTGGGCCGGATCTAAAGCAAAAAGATCCATACATTTGCTGCGGAAATTCTGCCCTCTGAGGAAGTCTGGAACATGACCAATTATTTGTTAGCTAGTATAATTTCAATCGGATACTCCCTTCCGATATGTACTTAGACCATGGTTGTTGGAATTCCTAGTCAGTTTTCTATATGCCTGCCAATTAACGCTTGCATCCCTTTGGCGCCCGTTTGTATCACTATCTCATGTGTCACCAAATGTTTCAATAGAAATAAGAATTTGAAATAAAATAAGTGAAATTGATAACAACAATGAGGAATTATATTTTTACCGCTATCGTTACTTATGTAGTTACTAAGATTATTTATAATTATAATATTCCACCACATACATACACATACATTTATTACCCATTTCGATTATGGTTAATTTGTTGCAATCAATATCGGATTCTTCATCATCGACGCCTGTGAACCTGTAGTCTGTTGACCAAAATTCTGGGACAGTATGGAAACGTGATCCGCATTCAGATCCTTCTTTAACGTTAAACAACAGTTCTCCGAAAAGACATTTTTCCTAGATTTCTGCCCGCTGAGGAAGTCTGGAACATGACCAATTATTTGTTAGCTAGTATAATTTCAATCGGATACTCCCTTCCGATATGTACTTAGACCAGGGTTGTTGGAATTCCTAGTCAGTTTTCTATATGTCTGCCAATTAACGTTTGCATCCCTTTGGCGCCCGTTTGTATCACTATCTCATGTGTCACCGAATGTCTCAATAGAAATAAGAATTTGAAATAAAATAAGTGAAATTGATGACTACAATGAGGAATTATATTTTTACCGCTATCGTTACTTATGTAGTTACTAAGATTATTTATAATCATAATATTCCACCACAAACATAAACATACATTTATTACCCATTTGAATTATGGTTAATTTGTTACAATCAATATCGGATTCTTCATCATCGACGCCTGTGAATCTGTAGTCTGTTGACCAAAATTCTGGGACAGTATGGAAACGTGATCCGCATTCAGATCCTTCTTTAACGTTAAACAACAGTTCTCCGAAAAGACATTTCTCCTAGATTTCTGCCCGCTGAGGAAGTCTGGAACATGACCAATTATTTGTTAGCTAGTATAATTTCAATCGGATACTCCCTTCCGATATGTACTTAGACCATGGTTGTTGGAATTCCTAGTCAGTTTTCTATATGTCTGCCAATTAACGCTTGCATCCCTTTGGCGCCCGTTTGTATCACTATCTCATGTGTCACCGAATGTCTCAATAGAAATAAGAATTTGAAATAAAATAAGTGAAATTGATAACTACAATGAGGAATTATATTTTTACCGCTATCGTTACTTATGTAGTTACTATGATTATTTATAATCATAATATTCCACCACAAACATACACATACATTTATTACCCATTTGAATTATGGTTAATTTGTTACAATCAATATCGGATTCTTCATCATCGACGCCTGTGAATCTGTCGTCTGTTGACCAAAATTCTGGGACAGTATGGAAACGCGATCCGCATTCAGATCTTTTTTTAACGTTAAACAACAGTTCTCCGAAAAGACATTTCTCCTAGATTTCTGCCCGCTGAGGAAGTCTGGAACATGACCAATTATTTGTTAGCTAGTATAATTTCAATGGGATACTCCCTTCCGATATGTACTTAGACCATGGTTGTTGGAATTCCTAGTCAGTTTTCTATATGTCTGCCAATTAACGCTTGCATCCCTTTGGCGCCCGTTTGTATCACTATCTCATGTGTCACCGAATGTCTCAATAGAAATAAGAATTTGAAATAAAATAAGTGAAATTGATAACTACAATGAGGAATTATATTTTTACCGCTATCGTTACTTATGTAGTTACTATGATTATTTATAATCATAATATTCCACCACAAACATACACATACATTTATTACCCATTTGAATTATGGTTAATTTGTTACAATCAATATCGGATTCTTCATCATCGACGCCTGTGAATCTGTAGTCTGTTGACCAAAATTCTAGGACAGTATGGAAACGCGATCCGCATTCAGATCCTTCTTTAACGTTAAACAACAGTTCTCCGAAAAGACATTTCTCCTAGATTTCTGCCCGCTGAGGAAGTCTGGAACATGACCAATTATTTGTTAGCTAGTATAATTTCAATCGGATACTCCCTTCCGATATGTACTTAGACCATGGTTGTTGGAATTCCTAGTCAGTTTTCTATATGTCTGCCAATTAACGCTTGCATCCCTTTGGCGCCCGTTTGTATCACTATCTCATGTGTCACCAAATGTTTCAATAGAAATAAGAATTTGAAATAAAATAAGTGAAATTGATTACAACAATGAGGAATTATATTTTTACCGCTATCGTTACTTATGTAGTTACTAAGATTATTTATAATTATAATATTCCACCACATACATACACATACATTTATTACCCATTTCGATTATGGTTAATTTGTTGCAATCAATATCGGATTCTTCATCATCGACGCCTGTGAATCTGTAGTCTGTTGACCAAAATTCTGGGACAGTATGGAAACGTGATCCGCATTCAGATCCTTCTTTAACGTTAAACAACAGTTCTCCGAAAAGACATTTCTCCTAGATTTCTGCCCGCTGAGGAAGTCTGGAACATGACCAATTAT
The DNA here is from genome assembly GCA_958510875.1 of Endomychus coccineus. Taxonomy (NCBI): domain Eukaryota; kingdom Metazoa; phylum Arthropoda; class Insecta; order Coleoptera; family Endomychidae; genus Endomychus; species Endomychus coccineus. Next base: position 44,521,712 of record OY294070.1, read on the forward strand.
TTGTTAGCTAGTATAATTTCAATCGGATACTCCCTTCCGATATGTACTTAGACCATGGTTGTTGGAATTCCTAGTCAGTTTTCTATATGTCTGCCAATTAACGCTTGCATCCCTTTGGCGCCCGTTTGTATCACTATCTCATGTGTCACCGAATGTCTCAATAGAAATAAGAATTTGAAATAAAATAAGTGAAATTGATGACTACAATGAGGAATTATATTTTTACCGCTATCGTTACTTATGTAGTTACTAAGATTATTTATAATCATAATATTCCACCACAAACATAAACATACATTTATTACCCATTTGAATTATGGTTAATTTGTTACAATCAATATCGGATTCTTCATCATCGACGCCTGTGAATCTGTAGTCTGTTGACCAAAATTCTGGGACAGTATGGAAACGTGATCCGCATTCAGATCCTTCTTTAACGTTAAACAACAGTTCTCCGAAAAGACATTTCTCCTAGATTTCTGCCCGCTGAGGAAGTCTGGAACATGACCAATTATTTGTTAGCTAGTATAATTTCAATCGGATACTCCCTTCCGATATGTACTTAGACCATGGTTGTTGGAATTCCTAGTCAGTTTTCTATATGTCTGCCAATTAACGCTTGCATCCCTTTGGCGCCCGTTTGTATCACTATCTCATGTGTCACCGAATGTCTCAATAGAAATAAGAATTTGAAATAAAATAAGTGAAATTGATAACTACAATGAGGAATTATATTTTTACCGCTATCGTTACTTATGTAGTTACTAAGATTATTTATAATCATAATATTCCACCACAAACATAAACATACATTTATTACCCATTTGAATTATGGTTAATTTGTTACAATCAATATCGGATTCTTCATCATCGACGCCTGTGAATCTGTAGTCTGTTGGCCAAAATTCTGGGACAGTATGGAAACGTGATCCGCATTCAGATCCTTCTTTAACGTTAAACAACAGTTCTCCGAAAATACATTTCTCCTAGATTTCTGCCCGCTGAGGAAGTCTGGAACATGACCAATTATTTGTTAGCTAGTATAATTCCAATCGGATACTCCCTTCCGATATGTACTTAGACCATGGTTGTTGGAATTCCTAGTCAGCTTTCTACTTGTCTGTAATCAGTAATTCCAACTTGTTTTATGAAAAATTCGCTCTTCCCTCTTTTTTTCTGAAATTTGAATGAGTGTGATATGTTAGAAATTTATATAACCCATTACAGGATGTGGGAATTATGGTAATGAGTTGCATCCTGCTGCACCGGATTATCCGAAGATATTGATGTAATTTCGATTTTAGTATTGTAACTAAAAACTGTAGCGACACCTATATCAGCTATATATTGCAAGGTATACATGATTACAAACAAACATAAAACTCCAATAATTTTTATATCCTCTCTTCTTAATGGTGAATAGGAAGGTGACGAATTAATTAGATGTCTGTGTTTTAAGACATATATGTAATATTTTGAAACAATTTTGCTCAAATCTCTTTCACGCAAAAGGCCATATTTACTTGACTGCAGCAGACTTTCTTGGATTTTCGTAAACAAACCATTCAACTCTAACGCTTCCTGGTCGAAATCTTCCATTAAATTCGTTGAATATATTAATTTTGGATGACATATTTCCACTTGACTCAACTCTTTGCAGTATTTACATAATTTGTACTCTTCAAAGCATTTCATTTTTCTCAAATTGTTTAACGCAAATGCTCACAAGAAATGTTTTACATAAGAATATCTTTGTTTGCTGGTTCACTTTACAGTAACTCAATGTAATTTACCAATATAAACCTCATCTGTCAAAAGCATGGCTGCCTATATCACGGCCACCTACTGCAACAAACCATGTTAATATTATATTTTTACATTAGAAGTGTTATGGATTACTTTAACAAAAAATACATTTCTACCACCTTTAGTGACCTAAAATTATGAAAGGGCGATAGACTGATTTAATACCCATCTGAGTTTTAGCATTTGGTGTAACTAAAGTTGGTAATATTTTTTATTTAACGAAACATGGTGGACTTGACAAGCAGTGAAATTAATTTCAAATGTCAGATTGGATTAATAATTTTTTTTCCAAATTATGGTGTGAAATTTTCTTACCGAATACCACGCAAGCTTAAATTATTCCTGGAAATTTTCTTTCGGGCACGAATATTTTAAGAAAATGATCGTGTCCTCAAGAAAATTTCCGGAAGTAATTTAAGCTCTTGTGATATTATAAGTGACAATTGTCAAATTTGTTGATTCCTATAATCGAACTCATTAGAAAATATAAGGAATGTTATTATGAAAATGATATCATCCTAAATGGAGATCGAATCTTTGAAATGTTCCTAAAAACAGGTTGGCTAGGTTCTAATATTTTACTGTCAATTAGCTAACAGTAACATAGAACTTATTTGAGAAACTTCTTTTGGATTAACAGGAGGTTTATCAGCAAGATACAAGTTATCTTATTCGAAGCTTATCAGACGCTGGAAATACCGACTCTCGGTTGGTTAATTCATTGCCAATAGATCACGCCAGGTACCAAAATGTTAATTGGATCTTTTTTACAGCTAATGTTATTGCGCTTGAGACAATATCATGCTTAAATCTTGAAACCTGGGAATTCCATATTTTGCTGGTTAGTTCGATCTAGTGTTCAAAAACCCGTCCTAATCAATACTTGACTGCGGTCTGACTATATTATTAATCTTAATATTTAGTTCGAAAGCTGATTTTCATTTTTCTATTTGAAATTTTCCTAACCATCAATTCATTAAACAATTTTATTAGCATTATTTTGATTTTCATATCTTTTTTACTGCCAAAGCTAATATTAAATAATTTATTTTGTTTTGTCTTCATTCTATTCACTATTTCTCGCAAAATATGATTAACACACTTGCGTATAAAGACATATTTAGATCAAATATTTATAGATGGTCATTGATAATAGACTTTCCATTTGCCAACGAATGTTTTCAGTTTAGAGGTATATTTTTGGTGGAAATAGGCATAATTGAGATATCCATTCTATTATGTTTCTAGGTTGTATTTGTATATATCCATAAATAGTTTATTCGCTAACCACAATTAGATGTATTATTCATACATACTATATATCGATGACTTTCTGCCATAGTATCGTAGGTAGCATACGCTAAAAGTGGGAGAAAAATGGTAAGATTTGTTTCCAGGACAGTCTTCAACTATAGTTTTGATCTGATATGGTTCCTAGGGTTTTATTGATGCGCTGAATTCAAAAATATTGATACTTTTTACTTGGGACTCAAACTTCATGCTATTCGGGGCCTTACGATAGTTTGTCGGGATTGAAGTTTTTACAGGAAATAGCGTAAGTTACCGACTTACGCTAGTCTGCTCGTACTGCTTTGATACTTGAGATACTTTGGCAGATACTACTTCTTCTTCCAGAAAAAAACGTAAGTAGTAATAACTCACTAACTTCCACAATAGGCAATATTATTAACTTTATTAATAATGGCAATTAATTATTTGTTAAACTTTAATCAAATTAATTACAAATTTCAAAGTTGGTTAAAATGTTTTGGTTAAAATTTTTTGCAACATAGCCAACATTCCACGATTTCGATTTTGGCCTGAACAACTATCGCAATGTAATATTACGTGTTGCAGACCTTTTTTATCTATGTCCGTTAAGAACTTGAAAATTACTGTACAGATTTCGTTACACCCACGGTTCCCAGCGGACTCAAACATAGCAACGGCCATTTCTTGTTCCTGACTCGTAGATGTTTCATCGAAAAATGAGTATTTTCTGGAATAGTACAACAATAAGTTGTCTCCATGAGTATTTAGAACTTTTTCCAAATCAAAACTTGCACAGAGGAAGTTGCTATGAGTCAAGAATCTTTTCTGATCTTCTAAAAATAATTCTTCACATTGTTCTTTCAGTTCTATATGTTTTGTAAATATTTTCTTTGTATCTTCTGTTTCTACAAAATCACTGTCTTTTCTACTCTCGCACAGTTTACACTAATCCTTTTTCGGTGAATGAAAACCGATGTTAAAATCTTCTGAAAATATTTTTCTAAATATTTTTAATGATGGTATATTATTAGATTGTTTTGTTTCTTGATGCCGCAAGGATAGTCGATACAAAAATGCTTCATTTCTGAATTCTGTGGGAAGATATTTTCTAACGGTATGATTACGGCAATAATGAGAATGTACCGCTGGAAGATTTTTAATGAAACTATGAACTTCTACTATTTCAGTTTTTGTCTTGTTATGTTGTTCGTGTCTCCCTCTTTGGTCTGGCTTTTCAGAGTTTTGTACAGATTTGGAGATTGCCTACCTAAGAACCATTTGTGATATATCAAGGGTTCTCAGTAAAAATTGTTGACAAACTTCCACTCGTTTATTGTTGTTGTAACTAATAAAATATTTAAAAGAAGTTTTTGTGTTGCTTAAATATGCAAGCTGTTTCCTTCTACGTATTGCAACATTTTCACAACAACCCAGAAGCCAGTTTTTTTGACGTTCATAGGAACCCAATCCCCAATAAAATTCATGTGTATCATGTCGTTGAACTTGGATAGTTGGGAACATCGATTTTGACATCCTTTTTGCAGGGAATTTCTCTTACTTGTCGTCCTTTTCCCTTTTTCTTAGTCCAATTTCTCCTACCAAATCCATTTCATTATTTTGGCCGTTTTCAAATTCGAAATCGGAATCTCTACTACTTGTTTGTCCAGAAAAGTATGAGATATCGAAATTTGTACGTTTTTCTTACAACATAATTTTTTTGGTTCAATTATACCGCATTTATTTCCAAATTTTAGATAATCAGTCTTGTACAAACAACTGGCAAATAAGCTTTGTAGGTTAAAATTATTTTGTTTTTCGGCATACCTTGGCAATTTAACAATGTGTGATAGAAATCATTTTATCAAAGTGTTTGGAAGATTGAGATTCAATAATTTTTGATATGGTAGTTAATAATGTACGTTTATTACATAATTTATCAAAAAATTACTTACAAGTGGGCACAGAACTGAAACACAACAAACATCAAAAGTAACGTATGTAACAAAATTACTATCGTAAGCAACATCACGTGACTGAACTTGCGATACTCTGTCGGGGTGTTTTCTGAATTCTAATGCGTCTTACAATGTTTTGGTGAGGGCTTAAATAAAATAAGTGGACTTACGACAAAAATAGAAACGTTTTTTCTAATAACCTATTTTTAAATCATATACGATACTTTGGCAATTCGTGTAATGAAGTCAGTTACATACGATAGTCAGAATAATTCAATTTCGCAAAAAATGTGACTTACGATACTTTGGCAGAAAGTCATCGATATTATGCAATGTTGTGTGCCTGAATAACATAATTCTTCGAAGTCATTTCTGGCGCAACTCTGATTTTCCGAAACATCTAAATTTTCAAAGACCGCATATATCGAAACAAAAACATCGAAATAGCCCTGCAAGATTTCCACTAGCATAATAAGTTGTATTTTCTTTTCGTGATTTGACTAATCTGCTAGAAAACTTGCGAATCTAGTAAAATGTGCATTTAATTGACCTCTACGTGTTACTGAATTGCGTAGTTGTACTTACGCCATGCTGAATTAAATGTTTCTACCATTTTCCATAATTTTCATATCTGTTCTATACTGCGAAAGTTAATATTGAATAATTTAGCTTCTTCTGGCTTCATTTGATTCATAATGTATGAATAACACACCCAAGTAACACACTTTCGTATGAAAAATATACATTATGTATGTAGATCAAATATCTGTAGATGGTAAGTAATACTTTTCATATGCGTACGAATTACTACAATTTAGAGGTATAATTTTTGTGAAAACAGCCATAATTGAGATTTTTGTATATACACATTGACTTCACGAGAGGGAAATCTATAATGGTCGACGAACATCGTGTGGGATAGGTATTCGAATTTTTCTTGAAGGTTTGGAGGTTTTAAACATGGGGAAAGACCTCACTAATTATGAGTTCCACAACTTCGCTGTTCGATAACAAAAATAAGTTTGGTAAGAAGAAGTTCAGCAGGTCTCGAATTTGGCAGTGAAGTGGTGACTAGTTTAAGGTCATCTAGTCCGCCTACCTGGCATTTTTCGTGGTGGAACAACAGACGAACATCGTGTGAGATGGGGATTCGTATTTTCTTGAAGGTTTGGAGCATACGGAGAGACCTCACTAAGTAAAGAGTTCCACAATTTTTTGACAGTGAAGCTTGACAAGTTTGAGGTCTTCTAGTCCGCCTATCTGAACTCTCTCGTGGTGGAACAACATACAAAATTTCTGATGAAAACTGATCATGGAAAAATCTATAGAAAATGGAGAGATCTCCCACCTTTCTACGATGTTGTAGAGAGTTCAATGAACTCGTAAGTGTGACGTCACATCGTCAATCGAACGAATAGCTCTCTTCTGGATGGAATCCAAGAGCTTCAGCGTATGTTTGGGAGCCAAACGTTCGAACAATACTCCAAGACAGTAAAGTAGCTCTCGACGCCGAATAGAAAACAAAGTTTTTGTAAAGCAGTTTCCACAATGGCCTTCACATGATCGTCCCATGAGATATCCATCAACATCATTGTAGGGCAGGGTGTAAGGAAGAAAGGGTCTTAATGTTGGGCGGTTCGCCCTAACTGACCCGTGGTCCTGGTGAAGGTATAGGGGATGGAAACACATCACTTGTAAAAGAGTCACTTTACTAAATTGTAGAGCTCGACGCCATTACGACATAATGCCTCGCTCTACATAATAATAGTACAGATTCTAATTGTACATGAAGAGTTCTTGATTACAGTCTATTACGAATACCTCTCAATACTATGAATTGATTTATATGAATATTATGAATGAATATATATATATATATGATTGCATGTCCTACATAAGTATGTTATATCCAATGTGATGTTATATGTTATCGTTCTAGTTAAACTAGTCTAAGGGCCAGATTCATGAACGCAATGTAGTAACACTCATACTCAACTCACACTCTTTTAAGTCACGTGATACTTAATTTGGAATTCAGAAATAAATGAGGCCCTTAAACAACCCTCGAAAGTGAGTGGAGAGTGAGTGCAAACTGAGTGAGAAGTAAGGGATCGTGCGAGTACCCTTTTCTATACTTGTAACCTCAAATTTTGTTATTATAACGCTTTACTCTGTAGACTACTGCAGTGTTTGTCTTGTAATTTTGTGTGTATTATTATTTATTTTAACAATGGACGATTTTGTGGAGTTTGTTGAACATGTAGAGGACGACTTTTTACGTATACCTAGGTAAAATTGATCAATTTAAATTTGTTTCACCTTCTAAATATTTTGTTTGTAGGTTAATCATGCGAGATATTGAAAATCTTTTCGAAATGTATCAAGAGCACGAATTAATTCAGCGATACAGATTTGGGCGACATGTGATTCAGAATGTACTAATTCCTTTAGTGTATCCACAACATTTACCGGAAACAAACAGAGGGCTACCAATACCACCCATCCTAAAATTGTGTGTTGCTCTTCGATTTTATGCAAGTGGAAGTTTTCAGGTAAAGCTCCTTAACATTAGCAAATACACGTAATTAATGTAGTAATTTTCAATCTCAATTTTAAAACTAATATGTGTTTCATTGCAGAGGGTTTGTGGTGACTTACTCGAGATAAGTCAGGCCTCTTGTAGCAGAATCCTACAAGAAGTTTCCAACATTTTGGCTCTAAATCTGGCTAGGTACGTTAAGTTCCCTACTGCAGAGAGAGACCTCAATACAAACCGACAAAGATTTTTTAATATCAGAGGTTTCCCTGGAGTGACTGGGTGCATTGATGGAACTCATATAGAGATTAAAAGCCCAGGGGGTGAAAATGCAGAGGCATACCGAAATAGAAAGAGTTGGATGTCTTTGAATGTGCAAGTCGTATCTGGTGCATGTCATCAAATATTTGATATAGTGATAAGATGGCCGGGATCTACACATGACAGTAGAATTTTTGACAATAGTGCTGTAAAAGTGAAATTTCAGCAACGTGAACTACTTGGAGTGCTTTTGGGTGATAGTGCCTATCCACAAACTCAGTATCTTTTTACTCCAGTTCCAAATCCTCAAACAAGATCAAAGAGGCAATATAACTTTTCCCATGCCAGTACAAGGAATGTTGTGGAACGTACATTTGGAATTTGGAAATCAAGATTTCGTTGTATCAGTTCGATACTGCAATACAAAGTTAGGAACGCAACAAGAATAATTGCAGCCACTGCTGTCCTTCATAATACTGCGATTGAACAAAATGAGCAGTTTATGGACAATTTGCTCGAAGAGAGGATTGTTCCACAACCTGCTGCTGGTGTTGAACATGTTCGGGGCAATCTAATAAGAGCAGCTTTTATACAAAGACATTTTGCTATGTGAAATATTAACATTCAGTGCTTCTTCTAAAATGATGTGAATTCATAATGTAGTTAGGAATATAGTAGGAAAATGAAAAATATATATTTATTATACAGTTTTTTATTTATTAATTGTATCATTTTCCAATTTCAATATCTCTAATTTATATTTTTTTATTTTCAAATCATGCAACTCCCGTTGCTGTATTAATTTCATGTCATGAATTTGCTGCTCATTGGCAATTCTTAGCTCGTTTAGCTCCTTCTCGTACTTCATAGTACATTCATGCTTCTCTGCTTCTTGTCTCATCAAAGCTTTGACCCGAGCCATTCGCAATTCCAATTCCCTCTCTAGAACGGAATTTCTTATGGAGGAAGCAGATTGAAAAGTTTGCTTTGGGACCCTTGGGGTTTTTTCATAAGCTGCAAAGAAATAAAAACTATATTCAGAGTCATAATTTAAATTGTCACAATCAAATATTTGTAATTAGCTCTTCATCAACAGTAGCTGCACAAAAGCCAAAATAATTTCAGTTGAGAAATAATAGTTCAATGTCAATCAACTTTACCTGGTTCATCTGGTTGTGCCAAGAAAGTTTCGCACATGTCATGGCACACCTCGTTCTCTTCAATTGTAGCTATGAACAAAATTAAACTATATTTACTTTGAATTTGGTCAATTTGCATTGAATAAAGGTACATATTAGCTATTTTCTATATTTAAATCAATAGTTTCAACAATTTTCTTATGAAACCATATTTTCTACTAAAATGAGCTGGTCAACAGAATAATATCAGATTGATTTAATTTTAATACATAGATCAATTTACCATCTTGATGTTGTTTTCCTGGTTCAGGCAGGAGATTTTCTCCAACACATTGGATGAATTGATAGTGTAAATACCATCCCCCACACTAGCTAATGCCACGGTATCACTATCGATGGCATCTTCTATCTCTACGTTGACATTATTCGAAATATCATCCACCTCATCGTGTAGTTTCGGTTCTTTAAATGATCCGCCTCCTGTGATTAATCGCTCCCTTTTCTCAGAAGAAAGCTCTTTCTTCCTCCTGGTCTTCATGTTTTCCCAACATTTTCTTAATTGCTCTACAGTTCTCTGCAAGAACACCAACAAAAAATTAATAAAAGAATTTATTCAATCACTATTTCAATTTGATTTTCGTGATGATATTTTTTACTTACATTTGAATTTGCTGAGACCGAATTGAATTCGTTAATTAATTCGATCCAGGCCTTTTTTTTCGCAGATCCGCTAACACAGTCAGTTTTCTTGTTTTCAAGCACTTCTCTTTTGATCTTCACAAGCTCTTTTAAATAGGTTTTTTCGTCTCCTGACATATAGGCGCGTTGTTTGATGTCCATTGTATTTTCAGACTAATAAACTGGCACACTATTAAACTAGAATATAATATATAATGTCTAAAATTTCAAATGAAAAACTAACCGCTAACAATAAACACAAATAAACAATCTTCAGCAATCGGAATTCGGATAAGAAATGACAGTTTACCGACTTTCAACAGAGCAAGCTAGATGCCACACCCTAAATTTCTCACTTCTGATTGGACGTTTCTCCCCACAGGCATAATACGTCATTTCCTGGTAAATCGATACGTCACAAATTAGATGCAACGTAGTAGAACTGTCACTCATCTGTACCTCAAGTTAGGCACTCATTACCAATCTGGCCCTAAGAGTCAAGGTATCTGTGCCACACCAATATGTTTAATATATTTACGAAACATTAAACACATTGCTTGTGGGTCAGATCCGAGATATAAACATATATCTAATAACATTACTTAATAAATAGAAATAAGGTCGAATATTATAACTTAGGGTTTTTAGGTAATATCGTATAGGAATGGAGGATTCCTATACTACAAGGGGTTTAACCCTAGGTGCACATAGGCCGCTTCGTTGTGCACAGTGTGTGCCCCATGTTCAGAAGCATTTTCTATAGTATCAGGTTTGTGGCCCGCCCGAAACTCAGAATATTGCTTACGTTGGCTTCCATAAGGTTCTCTAGAAACAATTTTACTTCGTCGAAGTAAAAGTGCCTGAAGAATATCAAAGCTGGACATCCCAACAGGATGTGAGGCATTTTTATCCACCCTTCTGCATTTCCTACATTTAACGTCATCTGCGATGCCCATGACATGAAGGTGTTTGTTAAGACGAAAGTAACCCATGAGGATTCCAGTTATACCCCTAATATCCCTTCTTCTTAGAGAAAGGAGTTTCTTTGAGAATTTAGGCATGCGGATCTTTGATAAAGAGATTCTTGGCCTCTCATGCGTAGTGATTCCCGCCACACGTCTGACCACTCTTTGTTCAGCTGGGCTCGAAATGCAAGATCCCCACGTAGTTTGATGAAGCTACCCCCGTCTGGTCAGGGTGTCGGCCATTTTGTTTCCTTCAATTCCGCTGTGTCCTTGGACCCAGACGAGTTCAACTTTGCCTCTGCATTCTTTGACTAGCCTTGATGCGTCCCCGGTTGACTTGAGAGTCCCCAGAGTCGAATGGCTGTCTGCAGATGTATGTACGCCTTTTTATATAGTCATGATTGCAAAAATTAACCTATTTATGTCTCTAATTCTGTGAATGCTATATTTGTGAAATTATTATAAGCTTCAGGAATTACCTTTACTACTTCTTTACTAATATTTGATATATCATCCATTTTTCAAGGATTATGTTTGCAACTATTCAGATATTTTCTGAGCAAAATAAAATAATCGTTACGTTACCTCATGGAGGAGGTTTACTCATGAAATTATTTTGTTTTACGTAGTCTCCTAGATCATGATTGATTGGCGGTTTTAACGCACTCTAATTTAATGGCAGAGTTAGCGTTTCCCACTTATTTACGTCCTCTATAAATTACAGAATATGCACCGCCGTTGAATTCTTTGATATGATTCATTAAAATAATGCTTACTCTCTTCGGAATGAAGCAAACAAAATCTTCCAGGTCCACTAATATAGTAGCTCCAAAAGCAGTTTTAAGTATTTTTGTCTCATAGATGATATATGGCTTGCCAATGATGAGGTTGAATACCTTGCATACTTCCTTATTCTCTAGAAGAGAAAGTTGGTTAACTTGTGATAAATCCATATATGGAAAACTCCCACAATTACTTTAGATCATTGGAAATATGATTTAGATTGGGATGAACTTCCTAAGAGAATAAAAATGAAATAAATGTGTATATTACACAAAGTTGGTCGTGGTAGTTCGTTTGAGGGATAAACAGTGAAAGAATGATAAAGTTTCAATATCGAAATCATGACGGTCTATAAAATTAACAATCGTACATTGATAAACAAAACAACAGGAAATCTAGTATCAACTGGTTTCAATTAAAGATAATCAGGGGTTTCCTATCCTAAGCTGATAGCAAACAATGGGAAATACCGATTCAGGTCAATTGAACGAATCAGTTTCCTTTTTCACGTATCAACGTGAAAACTCATCAGTTTCCTTTCTCATGTATCAACAGGAACAGGAAAACTGGATTATTCCAATCCAATTTAATTAGTGGTTCTAATTACACGTTGATATGATAGCACAATCGATGAACAGATTTTTGTTTTTTATTTTAAAATCTTGTTCACACCCTCATCATGTTGGTTGTGTTTCAAACATTAAGTGAAAGAAAAAATTCTCCACTCTTCTCTATGAAAATGGAGTATTCAACTTCTTTAATGGAATAATTGAGAAACAGAAATCTACCACTATTGAAAAATATTTATAAGTAAATTTTATATTTTATAAACAAAATTCAGTGGATACATTGAATACAAAAAACAAAATGTTGGTACAATGATCAAATATAATGATGATCCGGTTCAAAATAGATGTATAATAGTCATCTTGAATGAAGATAAATCAGTAAGGTATTCCAAGGCGCAAGTCAGAATTGCGTAGACTTCCGCCTGAAAAACCTTGCGGTACCTGCCTAGGGATACTGATAGAGATCCTCGGCTTTTTTAGGTACACTCCTACTATAGAAGCCGGACCTATTTTGGACACGTCTGTTAACCATGCGAGCGCACCTGTAGCATAAAGCGGCGGTTACATTGGATAAGAATTCGTACGAAAATTTAGTCGTACGAATCAATTATTACGAATTTAATAGGCGTGTGTGGTTACATTAGATGAGTTCATTTAATACGAAAACAGCAGTGAGTATGGATTCTGTATCAAAGTTGTATTATTTTGAATCATCACCATTATTGAAATATTTTTTACTAAAACCAAAAAGAGCAAAATGGGTTGACAACTATTTTTTATCCAGAAATAAAAAAGGAGAGAGATATTACAGAATAATGAGAGTCACATTTCTAAGCACTCACATTTTCGGGAGTGCATATCGCCAAAGCATAAACTGATTGTAACATTGAGGTAAGTAAGAAGCAATGTTATTTTCATTAACGTATATTATCATTTATAAATTATGAAAAAGTATTTGGCTGAAAGTTGGTTAAATATCCTTCTGCAGTACCATCCGTATAATTATTAATAAAACCAGATGAAGATTCGTTTGTTAGCTGTACATGAGTCGGTGGCTGTGAGAACTCTGTTGAGGTCATACTATATATCGGTGAGGGACGTGGGATCGGAATAAACTGACGAGAAGTCGATGGATGCTGAGTTTCAGGGGAAGAAACGGTTCCATGTTCCTGCATAACCAACTGTAAGATTTTGGATCTAAGAAACAGCTTTCTATACATAGGTAGTGACTGAATATATGGGAGGAGACTTAGTAGAAAGTATGTGTCATCATCCTGCTTATGCTCCAAATGCTGCTTAAATTGTTGCAATTTTTCTTTTTCATTATGCATAAGTGCTTGTATTGCGTGACCTCTTCTTGTTATTGGAGGAGGATTGTTGGTTTATTTCAGTTTTAATTCCTGCTTGGGATTGATCGCCAGTTGCAATTTCCAGTTGGGACTGATCGTCAGTTTCAATTTCTAGTTGGGACTGATCGTTATTGTTCATTGGACCTAATGTTGCATCTTCGTCCGTCTCAGCACCAGTTGAATACTGTGTATCATTTTCAATATTACCTGTTGTTTTTCTGGGTGCAAACTAATCTTTTATGAAGAGCATATTTTTGACATATTTCCAATTTGATTGTGGTTCATCATCAGAACCATCTCCACTCCTTTTTTGGTCCAATTTAGATGGTTCCTTCCTGAAGGTAGCATGTAATCCCTGCTATTTTTGACGCACAACATCAACTGAAAACATTGAAATAATTAATTGTTTGAATTTTTCAATATGTACATTATTTTGTTTTAGGTATCTTGGAACTGGCGATCATTGGCATTTTCATTCCGAATGTCACATACAACTGTTCGACGAAGTGGCTTCTGAAACATGTGAGGCTATATGGAATGCAGTCTACAACTGTGAAAATACATAATTGTATGATACACATTCACCAATTCAATCGCCGCCACTCTCAATTGATTTAGAGGTGACTTTTTTAACATGATAAGCCTCTACAGCATGTAAGGTTCGGTGAACATCTGCGGGGATCTGTAGTTTTTAATGATCCTAACTAGCTCACTAGGATTATTAACACTCAGGGCTCGTAGTAAAACATGTCCTCAGATTCGTGATTGAATGGATTACCCTGAGCGCCAACTGCTTTAGCACAAAAAAGAAAAGATAGAATTTTCAATCAAGAATTTCAGGCACTACGAGGTGAATATATGTTGATGAATATTTCACAGAAATAAAGACAAGTTTCGATTTAACAATGGGGTTTTATTCCTTGTAGGAATTTAAATTTAAACAAAATTATTCAAAAACAAATACAATTATTGCAATAACAAAATGAATGTAATATGAAAAAATTGGATGTAAATCAATTTTAACTCTTGATGAATTAATTACAAATAAAATGATATATTAATTTTAAAAACAAGAATATAAATTGTGAACTTACAGGTTCGAATTCAAAATTCAAATTGAAGATGAGAAAAACAATTCTGGTCAGATAACACGAACCATCGTTTATGAAAATTTGGTTATTCCAACTGAAATAATGTTACCGTCCTTTGAACTTGGACGAGTTGAGTGGAGGGCTCTTCCAGGAAAGTCTCTCTATACACGTCACGGGAAAAAGGACGGAGACGTCTCGATCGTTCAAACCCTGTAATATAACAATACGAGCAATACCTTGGCACAAGTTCGAGGGCAAATAACTAAATCAGCAGGAATAACCAATGTAATTCCACGACAGATTATGCTATCTTCTCAAATTGTATATACAAAATTTATTGAAAGGTTTGAAATCTTGAAGAGAACAATAAAATATAATAATGAATTCTGAAGGAATGTTTGAATATTAAATCACTTACTGCAGTAATGAAAATTTATAATACAAAGTATAACAAAATAGAAGGAAGACTTGAAAAATTATGATTAGTTAGTTGAAATTTGCAAAAGAACAATTAGATAATAATTTACTAGAACAGTAAACTTAAATGGTGCTTTAAATGAATGTTCTGACCAGAAGTGACAGAGGTTTCTCATCAAGCAGTAAATGAGAAATTCGGCTTCACTCAAGTTCACATAGATCAATACGTATTCAGTTATCTCACAAAAACTAGTCTAAAAATGCAACAATAGTAGATTAAGTCCACGAGTTCTGCGCCAGGAAGTGACGTCATCGACCGGATGTTGCGCGCGCAACTTCGGATGTAAGGTTACTAACCCGCGAAATTCAAACGTGTCCATAGAGCTTACGATGATTACAGAACTTTCGACCGTAGAGGTCTGGGTCATAGAATGTGAGGTTGGTTGTATGTGACGTCATCGACCCGCGAAATTCAAAACGTAACCATAGAGCTCACGATTATTACAGAACTTCCGACCATAGAGGTCTGGATCATAGAATGTGAGGTTAGTTGGATGTGACGTCATCGACCCGCGAAATTCAAACGTAGAGGTGTTTTGGTGACGTTTGAACTATCATGGCCGACGTTGGAACCGAATGTCAATGTCAGAAGAGTTAACGTCAAAACCACAATATGACTGATGTTGTAGCTACATCGCCGCCATCTTTTGATGAACCGATGAACTATCATACTCAAATGTCAATGTCAGACCAGTTAACTTCAAACGACTACATCTATGAATGAACCGATCAACCGTCATGCATACCTGTCAACGTCAGAAATGTTAACGTCAAGGGACGACATCTATGAGGCCACAATTCAAAATAAGACTGATGTTATAGCTACATCACCGCCATCTCTTAATGAACCGATGAACTATCATACTTCAATGTCAATGTCAGAACAGTTAACTTCAAATGACTACATCTATGAATGAACCGATCAACCGTCATGCGTACCTGTCAACGTCAAAGGACGACATCTATGAGGTATCTTGTTGATGTTTTTGCGCGGGAAATTTATGAACCGATGAACTATCATAGCTGGATGTCAATGTCAGAACAGTTAACGTCAAAGGACGACATCTATGAGACTCCAAATCAAAATGTTACCGATGTTGTAGCCTATATCGCCATCTATCACTAAACCGATGAACTATCATAGCTGAATGTCAATGTCAGAACAGTTAACGTCAAAGGACGACATCTATAAGGTATTTTGTTAATGTTTTCGCGCGGGAAGCTCCATCTCAATTCAAAAAAACGATATATTAATGAACTATCATACCTTGATGTCCATGTCAGAACAGCTAACGTCAAAGGACGACATCTATGAGGTGTTTTGCTGATGTTTGCGCGAGGAATTTCAAAAATACGACTCATGTTGTAGCTATACTGTCATTTATTATTGAACCACACCGCAATTCCAAAAATAATGAACTTTTAAAATAACCTACAAATTTCCTAAACGTTAAATGATTACTTACGTATATGAAATTATTACACCAGAAACCACATTGAGTATATGAGAACACGTGGAAGCAATTAATTTTGCATACACCTGCGTCATCACATTCAGTTTATACGAGAATAATTGAATACATTGGAGTCATTCATTAGGTAAACAAATAACAATAAGTGATATACAAGTCTAGACTTGTTAGTAAGAGAATTAGAATTGAGAGTTATGTTGACTACGAATTTAATTCTCGATTCCTCAGTTATCTGTTACAGCTCAAACGAAACACATCGTTTTCATATATCCTGTGTGTGCTGCCTTCTATTGAACGGAAAATGTAAGTTTAATTCAATTATTTAATTCACTGCCATGAAAACATACATACTCTTATTAGCATTGGAACAGTTAAAAAATTATTCAATTCACATTCATAAAATAACAAGTACAAAATTAATTAATCAACTTTTATAAAATAACTGTTGAATCAATTTTGTGTGTATTACGAATTTAAAAATCTTCAATTTTATTCATATTGTTTCAGATTCATGATGGATCTAACAAAACTTAATCATTGTGCTCTTTTGGAGAGAAAACCATTGAGGAGAGTTCCAGAACTCGAAATCAATAAGCATTATACAATACTTCAAGCGAGAGTAGTAAGAACCAAATTTGGTGAATCCGTATTGCTCGAGTTCGATGAATTCTCTATGTTCCTACCCAATCGACTGACCAATCAGATTATCCCAATTTTGGAACAAATCAACATGAAACCTTGTTTGATTTTGATATACAGGGGAAAAGAGGATGTTAATAAAAGCAACCCGGCTTTTAAACTTGAATTTTTGGAGCTCAAGTAATAAGAGATCTAAGGTATGATGTTTATACTAGCGTGTGTATATAGTCGATGAAATCATCAGTATTAATATGTGTCTTGAAGAATACACACGTAAATTGGAAGAATTCGGTGCGAAAGTAAAAGCTTTGAGTAGAGATTTAAAATTTTACGAAGATAAAAATATCGCTATAAGACAATTCAATAGTTTAAGTATTGGTGGAGAGGATGGTTATGTTAGAACCCAATTTTATAATCCTAACCTCAATTTTGAATGGAATCCTGTATACAAACGTTCCGAATCGAGTGGAACGTATTTATATATGTCACAGGAAAGACCTGAGAAATGAATGTAATCGAACAGAATGGCAGCCAATGAATTATCAAATGATTAACGAAAATCAACTAGAGGTATTCACATACATAATTCTCGAAACGATGCGGACCACCGCCACCAATCACACATTCAATTATAAGCTCAAGTTATCATTTCCGAATGGTACAGAGGGGGATGTTATGAAATGGCAAACATTCACCCCATCACCTACATCGATGTCTTCTCAACCACCACCACCAAATACACCATCACGGACACAGATAGTAAACGAGATTTATGCGATGCAATGTTTCAATCTTAGTGTCTTATTAGTTTTACTACTTAAAATCATCATAAAAATTGCTAAGAAACATACAAATAAATACATATAATAATAATAAAGAGTTGTTTTATTGAATAATAATAATAACATGTATTTAATGAATATATATACAGATATATTTAATTTGGTAGAATAATGTTCAGGAACCATTGCTGTAGATTATCCACGTGTTGAATTGTACACATATTTTTTTCCATCATTACGGTGATTCATGCAGCTCATCCTATTTGAAGGTTCGAATTTTCCTGTTTCACATAGAGTATTATCAAAGTTACACACATCCACAATGTGTGAGAAAATATTCAGTTCTTGGCACTTTCTCGTTAAAAAATCAGCTTTTTGATGACCTCGAACATAAATATAGTCTGCCTTATATAGAAGATTAGATTCTAGAATATTATCTATTTCGGTGTATTCTACATCTCCAGAAGAATATTTTATTCCATGTACGAGTCTCTCCACATAACATATAGATTTTCGATCTTGAGCATTCAACGATGCAAAGGGTATGCATGGTTTAAACAATGAATACTGTCGTTTAAATCCAATCTGAATAGACATTTCTTTCGGATGGAACACATCGTCGACGACGAAACCTTGAATGTCAACCAAAGCGATTCTCATGGTGTCACGTAATAAACTGATCGAATTTATGTCTAAATGAGACTCTTGATGATTTCGGTGAGGGGTGAGTATTCCATTAAACAATCGTGAATTATGATGCAATAAGCTTTCGTATTAGCGGGAAATTCTTTATCTGCTTCGATTTCCAGTCGCACGTCGACAGTAGCTGATTTCACGGCTTCTTCTTGCTTAGAACAATCGATTACGTACAAAGCGCGTGTTTTGAAACTGCTATAACCCAATATTGAATGTTTCACAGCAGAATTTGTGTAGCTGGAGTAGAATTCGGTGTAGTTGTGGTGGGCGAGAACGTAATCATTTTTGGCAGTCCAAGTTCATTCGTTCACTAGGGAAATATTCTCCGTTTAGAGATAAGCGAATACTAGAAATGTGTACGTGATCGAATATCGTGGGATTAGCTTTTACATTGTTTCGCTTGTCTGTTTGGAAAAATACTATAACATAACGCGGTTTTTCAACTGCTGCACTAGTCTTGACAGCCCAAATTTCCCTTTTCGCGTCCGTCGTTATAGCAGGCAATTCATGTGATTCCCATTTTCTGAATGGAATTAGGATGGGTATATCACTTTTGATGGCTCGCAATAGCTTTTCTCTAATTATGTCGTTGGGAAAGATATATTTGACTTTCAACTCCATACTGTCAATCGAAAATTTAACCGTGGTAGTAGCGTTTGCAATTATAACACAATCGTTATCGTTTCGAGCTCGCACCAATCGAATTGTTTGTCGCCCAAATGTAATCATAGAATAATCGTTGAAAATGTTGAATATATGCTTTAGTGGAATCAGTAAGCTGAAAGTCTTACTTTGATCTAAAACTACACTTTCTTCGGGGTAAGTCCAACCGGCAATAGACATATGCGTAGAATCAGTAGGAGTGTAGCAAGTGAATGCCCTTACAGCACTAACTATTCCAGGATCTCGAACAGTTTCGATGTCTCGCCCACTTTCGCTGTAAGAGCATGAGTCGAAAAGAAAGGCTCCATAATTAGGTACTATTGAGACATTCCCAGCTCCAATTATTTCTATTTTTCCTTTGATAGCTAATATGGTATCCTTCATCGAAAAAAATGC
Organism: Endomychus coccineus; assembly: GCA_958510875.1. Taxonomy (NCBI): domain Eukaryota; kingdom Metazoa; phylum Arthropoda; class Insecta; order Coleoptera; family Endomychidae; genus Endomychus; species Endomychus coccineus. Next base: position 44,541,241 of record OY294070.1, read on the forward strand.
ATCCACTTGATTTATTCCAAACTCCACAATATCGCTGTTATTGAACGCCTTAACGAAAAGTGTGATCGATCTATATTCAGCTTTTCGTATCGACTCATCGAATTTCGGTTCTTGATAGATATCAAAAATTGATGAGACAACACTGTTGTTCAAATCCACATCATTGGTAGCATTGTTACCTACATACTTCCGCTTAGGCATTCTTTTCAAATTTAAGTCGAAACCCAAGAGATTGTATAACTGATTGATTAGCTTTGGTGAGTACGTCACGCGGTTTTGGTGATTTGTTGAAGACTGATGAAGATGGGATGTGTGAAGTTCTTTTATTGTCTCCAACAACCAAACCCATTTCAGACTTCTTGTAAATGTAGATGGAGAATACTTTCTTCCCCGCGAAAATTAACCGGATTAGAGTGTTGATCCAAAGCGAGTATGGTGATGTTGGTAATCTCACCGATATTGGACACTGGTAAATATAGAGGATTTTTTGGTCGTTCCACAATTCTATAACCAGGATCGTCGGTTATTGGGAAGTCGTAAATCGTATGCGCAGGTCTGTCTCGATAGAACGCTCCCACGGTGATGTTTGATTCGAAACGGATATTTGTAACTTTTATAATGTTTACAGGTAGATCGGAAACGTGCAATACACCTTTCCTTAATACTTTACGTGAAAACCCCAATATTTTAGGTAAACTGTCATCCTTTTCGAACGATATATCGAGATGTGTACTGAATATTTCACACTTCAGGGTATTGTTATTGGGTTTCAGTGACAATATATCTTCTTTTTGCTTCAGATTCCTTTTAATCAATTTGTGGGGGATCAGCTCTTTGCTTGGGCGGTTTGCCCTAAACTGTCCCGTGGTCCTGGTAGAGGTATAGGGGAAGGAAACACATCACTTATTAAAAAGAGTCACTTTACTTAAGGTAGAGCTCGGCGCCATTATGGCTTAATGCCTTACTCTCAGAATTACAACTTAGGCAGGTACATTGACTATACTGTCAGATGCGTGGACAATGAATATACTGTATACTACTATATGTACTGATATGCTCCACATTACTATATATACATGTTATGTCACTGTTTATTGTTTAATGTTCTACTAAACTAATCTACGATGCAAGGTATCTAGGTTAGCCGTTATGTAACATATTAACATATTGCTTGGTAACCTAGATCCGAGATCTAAACATATACTTACATAATAATTAATATAATTAAGGTCTATTCGGGGATTCTAGGTAAACTCGTATATGGATGGAAGATTCCTATACTACAAATTCTTCGATATCGGTTATTTCATAGTTACCTGCAGGTATTGCGATTTCTTTCAAAGTTTTATTCTCGTAATAGTAGAATTTTTCGTTGTCGATATTCGTTATGGAATTGTAGGAAGTGAATCCCAACAATGCTAAATAATATTTTTTCTCTGGCCTCAGCACAATCGAAATCTGCGGTGTGAACGAGAATATATGGTTGGTGCTTGTTAACGTGAACAACTGAGACATGATACTAATAAAAATTTATTGAAACATCTCTATTTATATTTTAACATTAATAGATGGAATAAGTATGATTTCATAAAGTATGGGTCGTCTTTGCAAACTTCTCCTATCAACACTTGCTTCTCATGATGAGTTATTTCCTCGTTCTCCATGATGTGAGAAATCTGCTCAGATAAACATTGAGAACATAGTTTGCGTGGGGGTTGTGGACCATCACAATCTACATCGACGTGTTCCTTACACTGCATATGACGGTAAAGGTATTCGAACATATGTTCCGGAACCTCATTCTGATTGAGAAACACCACATCCAAATGTTTTAGGATCTATTCCATCGGTAGAAACATTAAATTCTTACGTGAGAGTTCGTTCGTAGGTTTATTGATAGCCTCGATCAAATTATCGTAAATAAAATTAATTATTGTTCTCAAACTACTTCCTCCTTCAGTTTCGCATATGTATTGTTTTGATGCCGAAGCGAAATCCATGATGGTTGTTACTCGCTAAATGTTTAGGTAAGACTGAGAAATTTCAAACACAAACGTCCACATATTACTTGATTGTATTTCTGAAAAGGATCGTTGTTATAGGAAATCCGAACGTTCCCACCCAGATATCGAACGAGTTCCTTCGGTGGTTTTAAATTTCCAAACGAATCAAAATACTCTACATCGTTGCCGTTTTTCTTGAATGCTACCCAATGAGTTCCGCTGTTTTTCACTGAATCTAAATTTAAAATGATACGTTCTTGACACCACGGTTTTCTAGGTAGATTGTCTCGCATAAAGACACCTCGAAAATGTGGGATTTTCATTTTATTTGCGAAACGCACCAAATCCCGATCGTTCAGCGGTCTATCATAGGGTAGCTTTATTGGAAGTTTTTTTGTTGCTTCTTCAAAAACAATCCCAGGCCTCCTTCAGCATTTCGTCTCAAATATAAACCTTTACCCAACGATTCCATAGCTTTGTTGTGACGTTGATCTTCTTCAAGCTTCTTTTTCGCATTCTTAGCATTTATTACTGCATTCGCTATGGTACTCGCACCTCCTGCAACCGATCCTAAGGCTCCTAGAGCTCCTAAGATGGGTAGTAATAGTGGGAGGAATCCTCCAGATTTCGGTAGTGGTATTACTCTTGGTACTCTGATACGCTTTTTACATCCAGCTCGTTTAATCGCGATCCGTGCGGCTTTCAACGCGTTCATAGCGGACTTTCTCAATGAAGAAGATGGCTCCATTGACTTTGCGATGCTTCCAACGATATCTTTCCGGAAACAACATCCTCGTTGTCGCCTCCGTTTCTTGATACCCATACCTAGTTTTCGTTTAACCTTCATCCCACCGGTAACCAATAAACTAGAGAGTCTTTCACCTGCGCTAGCGTTTCTTGATTTAACTCGTTTCCAAGCAGCGTCCTCTAATATTTTATCGGCCTTATGACGTTCCTCCAGAGATTTGTTTTGTGAATAAGCTATATCGTGTTCGCGACAAGCGGAATCTAAAGGATTGATACCTTTATCACCGCGTGCAAGACGCTTTTCCAATTTAGTTCCAGGACCACTGAATTGATATGAAGGAATGTGTAATTCAAACGGGAGCTTGTTTATGAGTGTATTCAATAAACCTTCACCTTGATGAATCAACATTGTTAATGAGCATACGCTCTGGTGATTTTTCCTTTTATGCGTTATCATTAAGTAGAAATGGTTAACACGATGAAGACCGTTCAACAAGAACAGACACTTCCAATCGAGAATTTAGATTTAAAAGTTAGAACTAATCGCGTTGGTGAACATGGTAAACTGTTACCAAACTCGTTTCGTGCTTTAATTTGTGGTCCGAGCGGATGCGGAAAAACAAACGTTATGTTATCGTTGTTATTCAATCCAAATGGTGACAAGTTTGAAAACGTTTACATATACTCGAAGTCATTATATCAAGATAAGTACATACTGTTGCAGGAGATTTTGGAACGAGTAAAAGGAGTTGGTTATTTCCCATATAAAGACAATGAAGAAATTGTAAGTCCGAACGATGCAAAACCAAATTCTATCTTCATTTTTGATGACATATCCTGCGAGACAACAGAAAATTCGAGAATATTATTCGATGTGTAGACGTAGAAACATTGACGCATCATATCTATGTCAGACATACTCTAAAATTCCTAAACAACTGATTCGCGATAATTCTAACCTGATCGTGTTATTTAAACAGGATGAAATAAATCTAAAACACGTGTTTGATGAGCACGTATCCCCAGACGTTACTTTCGATCGATTCAAAAAGATGTGTTCTATGTGTTGGATGGAGAAATTTGGAACATTGATGATTGTTAAAGATTTCGATTTGAACAATGGAAGATACCGCAAAGGTTTCGATGTATATATTAAAGTGTGAACGTGAAATCTATAGCAAATACACAATGGACGTTGAACGGTTAGCACGTAAGCGAAAAATCGCTCAATTGGCACGATCTATACGCAAGAAATATCTCACATTGAAACTGGGTAAAACGGAAGAGGACGAGTCGATCAATAAATTATTTAAACCCATATCGGAACCACTTCGGGAAATAATCAAATCCAATAATACACCATTGATTAAACGTGAAATTAAGCAAGAAAAGGATGATGCGGATGAAGAGGAGGAGGAGGAGGAGGAGGATGAGGAAGATGAAAGAGGAACGGTATTGGATGTAAGCGATGCAAGTATGAAAACTGTTATTGAAGAGCCTGACCAACGATGATGAGTATGACGTATTAGAATCTTACCCAGAGTTACTTCAAAAATATATCGGTGATTATTGGTCAGGGAGTAGAAAAGTCGATAAAGTTTATGGCCCAGTTTACGATGCTAGTTCGTTTTCATGGTTAGTAGGAGGTAAATTAATCGATTTCAAAAATAGAGATACTATCGTGACACAAGGGAGAAAATTCAAAAGTACCGTCGGTCTGTGTGAACTTATATCCTATGACAAACCTAGAAATTTCACCAAGAAAGATAAGATGAATTACAGGATGATTCTGAAGTTGACAAATCCCCACAGAAATAGTGCTGGAAACTTGAAAGGTACTCGAAGATACAAGTACATTAAAATAATTCGACCTCTAATTCATGAGGAAGCTCTCGGTAGCGGTTTGCAATTGACATATAACAACGAACCAGTGGAGTACGTGTACTGGGACGATACAAACGAACTTGTGGAACGCCTAAAACTATTGATTGCTTCTCAAGAAGCTGGGAATACGTCGCACGATAATGAGATTGTTGCAATAATAAATGAACTTCGAGAGGCAGATATCATTTATTAGATGAGATTCAATAGCGTTTGAAACAGTTATATGATGAGTCTCGACAAGTTTGGTAGGAGATCTAGGAGCGGAGGAGACGGTGTAGTGGACAGCGTCGATGCTCTCCAAATACGCTCGATGTTTAAGAACGTTTTGACTCATACACCAGACGGTGATGTGGATATTGAAAATTAAAAAATTTCCAATATGAAAACACCTACTTTAAATAACGATGCTGCGAATAAGAAGTACGTCGATAGCGCGATAATTGAAGTGGAAAAAAGGTTGAAGGAACTTCTTGACAAGTATGCAAAGGCTTATAATCTTATGAATAAAGATTTAAAGAATCTTCAAACCGATGTGCAGAAAGTGATAGTCGTATATAAGTAACAGACTGAGGATGATATTGCGAAATTAACTAATGCCATTCATAATATAACTACACAACAAAATGTATTCATCACTTGTCTGAAGAATATTGATAGCTAATTGGTTGTGTTGGAAGGAAATTCTGATAGAGTCAATCCTAATGCGATAATTCAGCATGTTGCAACAAGGTAAAGAACAAGTTGTATATGAGCTTCATAAACCAATTAGAAAGAATTTCAAACGCCGCCGAACAATTATAAAAGGTTTAGATGATCTGTGGCAGATGGATCTGGCTGAAATGGGTAATTATGCGCGTGAAAATCGAGGATTTAAATTCATTTTAGTGATGATCGATTGCTTCTCAAAGTATCTATGGACTCGTCCGTTGAAAACGAAATCGGCTGAAGAGGTTCGGAAGGCTATTGACTCTATTTTTTTGAAATCTAGCGGGCGTATACCCACACATTTACAAAGCAATCAAGGAAAGGAGTTCTTCAATAAGCAATTTAATAAAGAGTTGATGAAGAAACATAAAATCAATCATTATAATATTTATTCTGTAAAAAAAGCAGCCATTGCAGAACGCGTTATTCGAACGTTGAAAGAAGCGCTCTATAAACATTTCATTTTGAGTGGCAAATACAAATGGTTTGATATACTCGAAGAGATCACTGAAAAATATAATAAGCGTAAGCATAGAACGATCAATCTGGCTCCGTGTAAAGTGACAAAACATAACGAAAGTGAGATATTGAAGCGATGCTACTCAAACGTCAAGTTAATTCTACCACACAAATACAACGTTGGAGATGTGGTGCGTATCAGTAAGGCAAAACATATTTTCGAAAAATCGTATACGCCTAATTGGTCAGCGGAATTATTTAAAATTATAAAAGTTAAAATTACGAACCCTGTTACTTATCTACTCAAAGACATGAAAGATTCCCCAATCACCGGATGCTTCTACGAATAGGAATTACAAAGAACGAAGCAACCCGAAGTATATTTAATTGAGAAAGTACTCCGAAAAAAAGGTAATAAAATGCTAGTTAAATGGTATGGTATGGAGGATAAGAGTTGGATACAGAATACCGATATAGTATGATCTGCGCATGTTCAGATAAATATTTGGTATGTGTTGGTGGTAGAGAAGTTTGAATGCAACAGTCAGTTGTTGCGAAATGTTTTCGCAAGATAGTCGGTTTTCCAACGCGAATAGTAGTAGTAGTAGTATTAGTGGTGATAAAGAGTTGGATAGAATTTTAGAAAAAATTGAAATAGCCTCAAAACATGAACAATTTCTATTAATGAATACTGTTTACCCACTGAGAGAAAATTTGGAGGTTAGATGTGGACTTAGCCCTGTGAGGAAATTCACTTCAACTATCTCGTTGCATCAAAGAAATCAATATGGAAAACTCGTCTTTGGAAGATACGAATGGAACGACTTCATCAATATAGTGCGGATGAAGATCAAGGAATTCTTTGAGATTCAACATGCACATTTCGATTCTACACCTATAGCATGTGGATATTATTGTCTAATATTATAGTGCGTTTATGCGAATAGCGTTAAAGTACTTCAAGTTACCAAGCACAATACTGATTTTTATTTGAGCGAGCAAGATGTACGTGAAATCATTAGAATTAATGATGAAGTGTTATTTCATCGAGTGTCGTTCCTTGAACAACTTGAATTTTGTTCATATTATTATAAGGTCATTGCAATAATTAAATCAATGAAGGGTCTTGCTAGTTATATGGAACTTTTGTATTGTTTTATAGATGTTGCACCAGAAAGCTTATTAGCTAATACTCTTAGAGAGTTTATGTTTTCGCATAAGAATAAAATTATGTATGATTTAGAGCTTGAGTGAGCAGGATGTACGTGGAATCACTAACCATGCTAGTGGATTAGAACTCTTGTATTGTTTTATCGATATTTCATCAACAAAATTTTTGTTTATTGACTAATACACTTAGAGAAATGTTATATAAAAAAAAATAAGGTTATGTATGATTTAGAACAATGAATGATTTTTATGAAAAATAGTCTTTCGGTTTGCTGTAAAAGGAGAGAGGAAAATGAAACAAATCATTATCATAGAAATATTTTATTTATTTTCATAAAACAATAATAAACATAGATATGAAGTATGAACAATAATATGATGGATATATAAACTTATACAATTATGGTGATAAAGAATAATGACCATAAGGTAAAGTGTTTATCCCATTACCAATTATGTGTCTTTTGCTGTCGAAAAGGCTGAGGGCAATTTTATTTTGTTCGATTGTATACAATTTGAAATCGAATGAGCGGATAGATCTTTGTATGCCTTCTTCTAAACATCTAACATAATCTTCGAATGTGATTGTGTTCCGCAACACATAATCCCGCACCCCCTTCGCTTTCTTTGTTGGGTTACGATCCTGAACTGTATAACTATACATCTTGGATCTTAACCCTACAAACTAGTAGATGAACACCACTACTTCTACGATCAAGAACCAAGATGGCGGCCATAGGGGTGTCGGTGATAAGGAATGGATGTGTGTGATAAGGTGTGAGATAAGGATATGTTGTTTGTAAAGAGTATACAGGGTGCGTACAAAAAGTGTGTCACATGTACAGGGTCACGTGACTATCACGAGGCAGCTGCCATCGAGTATACAAGGTGTGTACAAAAAGTGTGTCACATGTACAGGGGTCATGTGACTATCACATGACAGCTGTCATGGCGGACCTAAGGTACAGCTGTCATGGCGACCATAAGATCCAACTGTCATGGTGACCATAAGGTACAGCTGTCATGGCGACCATAAGATCCAACTGTCATGGTGACCATAAGGTTCAACTGTCATGGCGGACCTCTAGGTACATATTGCGTTGTAGAGGTGTCGCCACCACGTGACAGCTGTCATGGTGGACCTATGGTACAGATTGCTTCGTAGAGGTGTCGCCACCAAGTGACAGCTGTCATGACGAACCTAAGGTACAGATTGCTTCGTGGAGGTGCGAAGCACCTCTACGAAGCATTCTGTACCTTTGGTTCAAAAGGTATAGACTGATACGTGGAGATGGCGCCACCAGTTCGACTCGACCGACTCATGCGGCTCGCAAGCGACTTCGATAAATGAAAGGTTGAAGATCATCGGCTACAACGTTTCGTGCGACTTCGCATAATATCGATGAGGACAGTATAGCTCAAGATGAAGTGTGTGGCGGTCGACATTCAGAGCTTCCAAATCTCATACCATGGAATGATAGTTAAGGAACTTGCTTTGGTGGATTGTGAGAAAAGGTTAGAAAAATGTTTTCTATTCAAGTCACCCACACCGCTAAGTGAACTCACAGAAAATCAAATGAAGCAAGTAATGTTTTGTGAAAAGTACCACGGAATTCCATACAACTCTGGATACCAGGACTATACTAGGATGGAGGAAATTTTCAAGGAAAATATTGACCCAAATAGCATCATATACGTTAGTGGAAAGGGTAAAGCCAAATTCATAGTGAACATCCTAAAAAAATTGGGGTTAGATCGCCAGGTGAAAGTCTTGAATTTGAAAGGTTGCTGTCCAGAATTTGTTCGAGGAAACTGTAGATATATCTGCCTTCATCACTCCAACTACAATAATTCTATGTGCTGCAGTGTAAACAGCTGGAAATTGTTTGAATATGTTACGAAGGAAGATGCCCATCTAGATTTATTACGAGGGTTTCAAAAAATGGGTATGGGGGGCACTCTCCCCCAAAACTGACTAGTATTGATATGTCTTTGGAAGAATACGCACGTAAACTGTTTGAATTCCATGTGAAATTAGTAGCTCTGAATAAAGACATAAAATTTTACGAAGATAAAAAGTTAACTATAAG